>JAODAL010012785.1:0-93991 GCA_025379985.1 Phyllomedusa bahiana
AAAAGGGGGGGGGGGGGGGGCGGGTGTAGCAAGTGGGGTTGGGGGGGGGGTGGATGTAGAATGTGGGCTGGTGGGGGGGGGGGGTGGATTAGTATGTGGTGGTGGGGGGTGCGGGGATGTGATTTTGGGCTGGTGGGGGAAAGGGGGGTTTGGGTTTTAGTTTTGTGGGCCCGGTGGGGGGTGCGGGGAAGTAGTTTTTGGGTTTGGGGGGGGGGCGGGGATGTAGTATGTGGGGTGGTTGGGGGGGGGTTAGTAAAGTGGGGTGGTGGGGGGGGGGGATGTAAGGGATGTGGGGCTGGTGGGGGGGGGGGGGGGAGAAGGGGGGGGGGGGGGAAGTTTTTGGGTGGGGGGGGGGGGGGGGGGAGACGGTGGATGTAGAATGTGGGCTGGTGGGGGGGGGGGTGGAGGATGTACCATGTGGGTTGGTGGGGAGGCAGTGGATGTAGAATGTGGGCTGGTGGGGGAGCAGCAGATGTAGCATGTGGGCTGGTGGGGGGGTGGAGGATGTAGCATGTGGGCTGGTGGGGGGGGCAGGGATGTAATTGTGGGTTTGGGGGGGGGAGGGGGGAATTTTAGATTGGGCTGGGTGGGGGGCGGGGATGAGCATGTGGGGGTGGGGGGGGGGGGAGGGGGCGGATGTAGGATGTGGGCCCGGTGGGGGGGGGATTTTTAGATGTGGGCTGGGGGGGGGGGGGGGAAGGGGCCGGGGGGTGGGGGGAATTTGGAAAGTGGGCTGGTGGGGGGGGGGGGGGATGTAGATTTTGGGCTTGGGGGGGGGGGGGGATGTAGATGTGGGTGGGTGGGGGGTGGGGGATGTAGCAATTGGGGGGGGGATGGTTTTGGGGGGTTGGGGGGGCGGGGGGATGGGAGGGGGGCTGGTGGGGGGGCGGGGTTGAGCATTGGGTGGTTGGGGGGGGGGTGGATGTAGATGTGGGCCCCGGTTTGGGGGGGGGGCGGGGGGGAAAGGGGGGCATGGGGGGGTGGTGGGGGGGGGTGGGGGGGGAGGTTGGATGTGGGTGGTGGGGGGGGCGGGGAATTTTAGCATGGGGGGCTGGGGGGGGGGGGGGTTTTGGGTGAGCATTTTGGGGCCCGGTGGGGGGGGGGTGGATGTAGTTTTGGGTGGGGTGGGGGGGGCCCGGGGGATGTAGATGTGGGCTGGTGGGGGGGGTGGATGTAGTATGTGGGGGGGTGGGGGAGGCGGTGGATGTAGATGGGGCTGGTGTGGGGGACGGGGATGTTTGTTGGGGCTAGGGGGGGGAGGCGGGGGGTGTAGCATGTGGGCTGGTGGGGGGTGCGGGGATTGTGTGGGGTGGTGGGGGGCGGTGGATGTAGTATGTGGGCTGGGGGGGGGGGGCGGGGATTATGTTGGGGGTGGTGGGGGGGGGGATGTAGTATGTGGGGGTGGTTGGGGGGGGGGGGGGTTTTTTAATGTGGGGGGGTGGGGGGGGGCGGTGGATGTGTTGTGGGTTTGGGTAATGTAGAATTTTGGGCTGGTGGGGGAGCGGGGATGTTGAATTTTGGGCTTGGGGGGGGGGGGGGATGTAATGTGGGGAGGGGGGGGGAGGGGGGGGGGTGGATGTAGCATGTGGGCTGGTGGGGGGTGCGGTGGATGAGGGGATTTGGGCTGGTGGGGGGGGGTGGGGGATGTAGATTGGGGGGCTGGTTGGGGGGGGGGGGTGGATGTAGCATGTGGGGGTGGTGGGGGGTGGGGTGGATTTTAGGAATTTTGGGCTGGGGGGGGGGGCCGGGGATTTTAGCTGTGGGGGTGGTGGGGGAGGGGGGGGAATTTTAGATGTGGGCCCGGTGGGGGGGGGTTGGGTTTTTGTTTGTGGGGTGGTGGGGGGGGGAGCGGGGATGTGATGTGGGTGCTGGGGGGGGGGCGGGGATGTAGTTGTGGGTGGGGGGGGGGCGGGGATTAGTATGTGGGGGCTGGGGTTAGGGGGGGGGGAGGGGGGGATTCGTTTTATTTTTTTTGGGGTGGGGGGGGGTGGGGATTTAATTTTTGGGTTTGGGGGGGGAGCAAAAGGTTAGGAAAGAAGAAAGTGGGGTGGTGGGGGGGGAAAACGGGGGTTTTTGATGTGGGCTGGTGGGGGGGGAGGGGGATGTTGTTTTTGGGTTGGGGGGGGGAGGCAGTGGGGTGGTTGGGGTAAGTGGGGTGGGGGGGGGGGGGGGCGGGGTGTAGAATGTGGGTGGTGGGGGGGGGGGGAGGATTACCAAAGGGGGTTGGGGGGGGAGGCCGTGGATGTAGCATGTGGGCTGGTGGGGGAGGCGGGGGATGTAGAATGTGGGCTGGGGGGGGGGGCGGGGGTGTAGGAAAGTGGGATGGGGGGGGGAAGACGGGGGTTTGTAGATGTGGGGGTGGTGGGGGGGGCGGGGATTTTTAGGAAAGTGGGCCTTGGGGGGGGGGGGGGGGGGGGGGGGACTTGGTTTGCCTTTGGGGGTTGGGGGGGGGGAGGCGGGGGATGTAGTATGTGGGCGGGGGGGGCGGTGGATGTAGTTTGTGGGGTTGGTGGGGGGGGCGGTGATGTTGATGTGGGGCTGGTGGGGGGGGAAAGGGGTGGATGTTAAAATGTGGGTGGTGGGGGGCGGTGGAAGTGTATGTTGGGGTTTGGGGGGGGGGCGGTGGATGTTGCATGTGGGGGTGGGGGGGCGGGGGTTTTAGTATGGGGTGGTGGGGGGGCCGGGGATGTAGTATGTGGGGTGGTTTGGGGGAGGGGGTGGCTTGGTTGGGGGGGGGCTTTTTTTTGGGGGAAAAAGGTAGGGGGGTGGGGGGGGATGGATGTGGGGGGGGGGATGTGGTGGGTGGGGGGGCGGGGTTGGGGAAAGTAGATGTGGGCTGGTGGGGGGGGGGGCGGGGATTTTTGGAAGTGGGGGGGGGGGGGGAGCGGAGGGTTGAAACATGTGGGGTGGTGGGGGGGGGGGAGGGAGATGTGGGCTGGTGGGGGGGCGGCGGATGTACCATGTGGGCTGGGTGGGGGTGGGTTGCAGCATGTGGGTGGTGGGGGGGGGGGGGGGGGATTGGAAAGTGGGCAGGTGGGGGGGTTGGGGGTTCCATGTGGGTGGTGGGGGGAGGGCTTTGGGTTTTAGTATGTGGGCTGGTGGGGGTCGGGGGATTTTAGCATTGGGTGGGGGGAGGCGGGGGATTTAGAAGGTGGGCTGGGGGGGCGGGGGTGCGGGGTTGGATGTAGATGTGGGCTGGGGGGGGGAGGCGGGGATGTTTGAAAGTGGGTGGGGGGGGGGGTGGAGGGTGTAATGGGGGGTGGTGGGGGGGGGTGGTTGGGGGGTTGGGGGGTTTCGGGGGGGGGGGTGCGGTGGATTTTGTATGTGGGCCGGGGGGGGAGGGGGGTTTAAAGTAGGGATGTGGGCTGGTGGGGGGGGAGGGGGTTTTGGTATGTGGGCCGGTGGGGGGGCGGGGATGTAGATTTTGGGCTGGTGGGGTGGGGGCGGGGATGTTTGTATGTGGGCTGGTTTGGGGGGGGCGGGGATGTTTGAAAGTGGGTTTGGGGGGGGGTCGGGGATGAGATGTTTGGGGCCCGGTGGGGGGGGGGGACGGGGATGTTTTTTTTGGGTGGTTGGGGGGGGGGGAGGGGGGATTTTAGATGTGGGCTGGTGGGGGGGGGGAGCCGAAAAAACCCTGTGGGGTTTGGGGGGGGGGGGGATGTAGAAAAGTGGGCTGGTGGGGGGGGCGGGGATGTATAAGGTGGGCTGGGGGGGGGGCGGTTGGGTGTGGGGTTATGTGGGGGTGGGGGTGGGGGGAGGCCGGCGGGTGTAGCCCCTTTGGGCTGGTTTGGGGGGGGGGGGGAGGTGGTTTTTATGTGGGTTGGGGGGGGGGGGCGGGGGTTTTAGATGTGGGTGGGGGGGGGGGCGGGGATGTACCCCGTGGGTGGTGGGGGGTGGGGGATTTTTTAAATGGGTTTGGGGGGGGGGGGTTGGATGTTGCCCTGTGGGTGGTGGGGGGGGCGGTGGGTTTTAGTTATGGGGGGGGAGGCGGCGGATGTAGTATGTGGGCTGTTGAGGGGTGCGGAGGATGTAGTATGTGGGCTGGTGGGGGTGGCGGAGTATGTAGTAAGTGGGCGGGTGGGGGGGGCGGGGGATGTAGGATGTGGGCGGGGGGATGGGGGTGGAGTATGTGGGGTGGGGGGGGGGCCCGGTTTGGGTGGAGATGTGGGGTGTTGGGGGGAGGGGTGGGGTGGGGGGGGAGGGGGGGGTGGGTGGGGGGGGGCGGGGTTTGTTGTTGTGGGCTTTTGGGGGGAGGCGGTGGTGTAGATGTGGGTGGGGGAGGGCGGGGAATGTAAATTGTGGGTTTGGTTTTGGGGGGGCGGGGGGTGAAACATGTGGGCTGGGGGGGGGGGGGGGGCGGGGATGTAAAAATGTGGGGGTGGGGGGGGGTGCGGGGATGTTTTGGTTTTTGGGGTGGTTGGGGGGAGCGGGGATGGGAGTGTGGGGTGGTGGGGGGGGGGAGGGGGAAAGTAGATTGGGTGGTGGGGGGGTGGATGTAGAATGTGGGCTGGTGGGGGGCAGGGGATGTAGCATGTGGGGTGGGGGGGGTGGGTGGAAAGGGGGCATGGGGGGCGGGTGGGTGGAGGGGCGGATGTAGAATGTGGGCTGGTGGGGAGGCAGTGGATGTAGAATGGGGGCTGGTGGGGGGGGGGTGGAGGGGGGTGTACCTTTTGGGTTTGGTTTTGGGGGGAGGGGATGTTGAAAGTGGGCTGGTGGGGGGTGCGGGGGGGATGTAGTATTTGGGGGGGGTGGCTTTTTTGGTGGGGGGGCGGTGGTGTAGGGGGGGGTGTTTGGGTGGTGGGGGGGGGGTTGTTCCCGGGGGGGGAATTTTACCCTGTGGGTTTGGGGGGGGGGCGGGGAAATTTGATGTGGGGGTGGTGGGGGTGCGGGGGATGTAAATTGTGGGGGTGCGGTGGATGTAGTATGTGGGCCGGTGGGGGAGGCGGTGGATGTGAGGTGGGTGGGGGGGCGGTGGATGTAGCATGTGGGCGGGTGGGGGGGCGGTGGTTTTTTTAGCATGTGTGCGGGGGGGGTGGTTGCGGGGATGTGTATGTGGGCCCGGTGGGGGGGGGGCGGCGGATGTAGATGTGGGGGGGGTGGGGGGACGCAAAGTGGGGTGGGGGGGGGGGGGGGGATTTTGGGTGTAGAAAGTGGGCTGGTGGGGGGGGGGGCGGGGGGAAGTAGAAAGTGGGCTGGGGGGTTGGGGGGGGGGTGGTGGGGAGGGAGTGGGGTTTGGTTTTGGGGGGGGGGGTGGATGTAGAAAGTGGGCTTTGGGGGGGGGGGGTTGGTGGGGTTGGATTTTAGCTTTTTGGGCTGGTGGGGGGCGTGGATGTGGTTTTGGGGCTGGTGGGGGGGGGGGGATGTGAATTTTGGGTGGTGGGGGGGGGTGGAGGTGTACCTGTGGGTTTGGGGGGGGGGGCGGGGGATTTTGGATGTGGGCTGGTGGGGGGCGGTGGTTTTTTAATTTTGGGGTGGTGGGGGGAGGGGGTTTTAATGTGGGTTTGGGGGGGGGGCGGGGAAAGTTTGTTTTTGGGCTTTGGGGGGGGGGGGTGGGTAGTAGTTGGGGGGGGGGGGTGCGGGGGATTTTAGTATGTGGGCTGGTGGGGGGGCGGTTGGGGTGTGCAGGGGGGTGGTGGGGGGGGGGGAATGAGTTGGGGGGGGTGGGGGGGGGCGGTGGGGGTGTAGATGTGGGGGGGGGGGTGGAGTGTAGTTGGGGGGGGCTAGGGTGGGGGGTGCGGTGGGTTTTAGTTTTTGTGGGCCGGTGGGGGGGGGGGATTAGCTTTTGGGGTTGGGGGGGGCGGTGGGATTTAGCATGTGGGCTGTTGGGGGAGGCGGTGGATGTAGTTTTTGGGCTGGTGGGTTGGGGCGGGGATTTTTAGTTTGTGGGCTGGTGGGGGGGAAGGGTGTGAGAGTGGGTGGTGGGGGGGGGGAAGGGGGGGGGGAGTAGAAAATGGGTGGTTGGGGGGGGGTAAGGGTGTTTCCCCTGTGGGTTTGGGGGGGGGTGGATTTTTGAAAGTGGGTGGTGGGGGGGGCGGGATGTAGAAAGTGGGGCTGGTGGGGGGCCGGGGGATGTAGAAAGTGGGGTGGGGGGGGGGGCGGGGGGGGATGTAGTTGGGGCTGGGGGGGGAGAGGCGGGATAGAGGATGTGGGCTGGGGGGGGGGGGGGGATGTACCCAAAGTGGGTTTGGGGGCGGAGGCGGGGGATGTAGATGTGGGTGGTGGGGGGGGGGCGGGGGATGTAGAATGGGGGCGGGTGGGGGAGGCGGGGGTGTTAAAAATGTGGGGGTTGGGGGGAGGATTGCATGTTTGGGGGATGGGGGGGCCGGCCTTTTTGGGGTGGGGGGGAGGCGGGGGAAAGTAGGAAAGGGGGTGGGGTGGGGGGGGCGGTTGTAGGATGGGGGGTGGGGGGGGGGGGTGGAAGTAGAAAGTGGGTGGTGGGGGGGGCGGGGATGTAGAAAGTGGGCCCGGTGGGGGGGATGGGTTTGATGTGGGGTTTTGGGGGGGGAGGCGGGGGAGTTAAAAATGTGGGCTGGTGGGGGGGGAGGTGGATGTAGAAAGTGGGCTGGAGGGGGAGGCGGTCGAAAGTGAAAGTGGGTTGGGGGGGGGGCGGTGAAAATGGGTTAGTAATTTTGGGCTTTGGGGGGGGCGGGGGATGTAGAAAGGGGGGGGGTTTGGGGGGGGGTGGGGGATGTTTTGTGGGTTTGGGGGGAGAGGCGGTGGATGTAGCATGTGGGGGGTGCGGTGGATGTAGTATGTGGGCTGGTGGGGGAGGCGGTGGATGTAGCATGTGGGCTGGTGGGGGAGGCGGTGGATGTAGTATGTGGGCTGGTGGGGGGTGCGGTGGATGTAGTATGTGGGCTGGTGGGGGAGACGGCGGATGTAGCATGTGGGCTGGTGGGGGGGGCGGTGGATGTAGTATGTGGGCTGGTGGGGGAGGCGGTGGATGTAGTATGTGGGCTGGTGGGGGAGGCGGTGGATGTAGCATGTGGGCTGGTGGGATGGAGCGGCGGATGTAGTATGTGGGCTGGTGGGGGGTGCGGCGGATGTAGCATGTGGTCTGGTGGGGATGCGGATGCAGCATGTGGGCTGGTGGGGGGGGGGGGGGGGAAAGACGGTGGGTGTAGAATGTGGGCTGGTGGGGGAGCAGCAGATGTAGCATGTGGGCTGGTGGGGGGGCAGTGGATGTAGCATGTGGGCTGGTGGGGGGGGGGGTGGAGGATGTACCATGTGGGTTGGTGGGGAGGCAGTGGATGTAGCATGTGGGCTGGTGGGGGGGGGCGGTGGATGTACCACGTGGGCTGATAGGGGGGGTGGAGGATGTACCATGTGGGCTGGCGGGGAGGCAGCGGATGTAGCATGTGGGCTGGTGGATATAGTATGTGGGGATTAGTAGAAGATATACTCTCTTGGATGGGCTGCATCAGCTCCTCAGGTCGCTATAGCTACAGACCTGTTCAATCTCTCATGATAGGCAGCCAGCGCTGGTCGCTACAGCTAGACCTGTGTGAACTCTCCCTAATAGGCTGTCAGTACTGGTTGCTATAGCTACAGACCTGTGTGATCTCTTCCTGATAGGCTGTCAGCACTGGTTGCTATAGCTATAGACCTGTGTGATCTCTTCCTGATAGGCTGTCAGCACTGGTTGCTATAGCTATAGACCTGTGTGATCTCTCCTGATAGGCTGCCAGCACTGGTTGCTATAGCTACAGACTTGGCTTCAACTACAGCCTAGTGGAAGCCAGTAAACATGCCCCTGTATTAAAAATGAAACCAAGAAAACAGGACTGAGGTGAGAGGAATCAATGTAGTGAGACAACCCCTTTAATGGGGTATCACACCCTCAAATGGGTTAACACATCCACTAATGGCGTAACACCCCCTCTAATGGGCTAACACACCCCCTAATGGGGTAACACCCCCCCTAA
Source organism: Phyllomedusa bahiana (assembly GCA_025379985.1). Classification (NCBI taxonomy): domain Eukaryota; kingdom Metazoa; phylum Chordata; class Amphibia; order Anura; family Hylidae; genus Phyllomedusa; species Phyllomedusa bahiana. The sequence continues at coordinate 7,926 of JAODAL010012785.1, forward strand.
TGGGGTAACACACCCCCAGTGGGGTAACACACCTCCAAGTGTCCCCTCTTGTAAACCCCACCCCCAAATGGGGTAGCACCCCCACAAAAGGGGTAACACAACTCCTATCAGTGTCTCCTCTTGTAACACTCCCCCTAATGGGGTACCACACCCCCAAATGGGGTAACAAACCTCCCACCAGTGCCCCCTTTTGTAACACCCCCCCAAAAGTGGTAACACACCCCCAGTGGGGTAACACACCTCCAAGTGTCCCCGCTTGTGAACCCCCCCCAAATGGGGTAGCACCCCCCCCAAAAGGGGTAACACCCCCCCAATGCGGTAACAACCCCCCTAATGGGGTAACACACCCCCAAATAGGGTAACACCCCCCCTAATGGGGTAAAACACCTCATACCAGTTTCCCTTCTTGTAACACACCCTTAAATGAAATAACACACCCCCACATGGGGTAACCTCCCCCCAAATGGGGTAACACCCCCCCATGGGATAACACCCCCTACCAGTGTCTACTCTTGTAACACACCCCCAAATGGGGTAACACACCCCCAAATGGGGTAACACACCACCTAATAGGGTAACACACCGCTCTTAATGGGGTTAAACACCCTCTAATGGTGCAACACCCCCCCAAATGGTGTAACACACCTACTACAAGTGTGCCTTCTTGTAATACACCCTCTAATGGGGTAACACCCCCCCCCCAAATGGGGTTACACCCCTCACCATTCTCCCCTCTTGTAATACCCCCCAAATGGTGTAACACTCCCTCCCCTCAAATGGGGTAACACACCCTCTAATGGGGTAACACACCTCCTACAAGAGTTCCCTCTTCTAACACATCCCCAAATGGGGTAACACTCCCCCCTAATGGGGTAACGTCCCTCCAATTGGGTAACACTCTGCCTGATGAGGTAACAAACCCTAAAATCGGGTAACACCCCCCGCCCCCAAATGGGTGACACTCCCCAAAAATGTATAACACCCCCCCCTATGGATAAACACCCCCCCCCACCAATAGGTTAACAAACCCCCCTAATGTGCTAACACCTCCCCAACTGGTGTAACACACCCCCTACCGTGTCCCTCTTTAACATAGGCCCTAATGTGGTAACATACCCCCAAAATGGGGTAACACTCCTCCTACCAGTGTCCCCTCTTGTAACACCCCCCCCCCCCAAATGGGCTTTTATTCGGGACTCGGGCCCCGGATTAATCCCCCTGAGCCCCGAACCTCCCGGGCTCCAGGCACTGTGGGGCCGCCGGGTCCTCATAGCGCTGGCAGCGGCGAGACGTAATGACCTCATCACGCCGCTGCGTGGCCTCGGACGCACATTCGTCATAGGCCGTGCGCCCGAGGAGCTTCCGGAAGAGCACGGGACTGCAGAGGACGGAGCGCGCTCGCCGGGGGAATTAAGGTCAGTATTAATGTTGTTATTTGTAATGGCGTTTACCTGCCTCAGTGTCCCTATATACCGCCTGTGTGCCCCTATATACCTTACTGTGCCCCTGTATACCTCACTGTGCCCCTATATACCTCACTGTGCCCCTGTATACCTCACTGTGCCCCTGTATACCTTACTGTGCCCCTGTATACCTTACTGTGCCCCTATATACCTTACTGTGCCCCTATATACCTTACTGTGCCCCCGTATACCTTACTGTGTCCCCGTATACCTTACTGTGCCCCTATATACCTTACTGTGCCCCTATATACCTTACTGTGCCCCTATATACCTTACTGTGCCCCTATATACCTTACTGTGTGCCCCTGTATACCTTACTGTGTGCCCCTGTATACCTTACTGTGTGCCCCTGTATACCTTACTGTGCCCCTATATACCGCCTGTGTGCCCCTGTATACCTCACTGTGCCCCTGTATACCTCACTGTGCCTCTATATACCGCCTGTGTGCCCCTATATACCTTACTGTGCCCCCGTATACCTTACTGTGCCCCTATATACCTTACTGTGCCCCTATATACCGCCTGTGTGCCCCTATATACCGCCTGTGTGCCCCTATATACCTTACTGTGCCCCTATATACCTTACTGTGCCCCTGTATACCTTACTGTGCCCCTGTATACCTTACTGTGCCCCTGTATACCTTACTGTGCCCCTGTATACCTCACTGTGCCCCTGTATACCTCACTGTGCCCCTGTATACCTCACTGTGCCCCTGTATACCTCACTGTGCCCCTATATACCGCCTGTGTGCCCCTATATACCGCCTGTGTGCCCCTATATACCTTACTGTGCCCCTATATACCTTACTGTGCCCCTATATACCTTACTGTGCCCCTATATACCTTACTGTGCCCCTATATACCTTACTGTGCCCCTGTATACCTTACTGTGCCCCTGTACTGTGCCGCCGTATACCTCACTGTGCCGCCGTATACCTCACTGTGCCCCTATATACCGCCTGTGTGCCCCTATATATCTTACTGTGCCCCTATATACCTTACTGTGCCCCTATATACCGCCTGTGTGCCCCTGTATACCTCACTGTGCCCCTGTATACCTCACTGTGCCCCTGTATACCTCACTGTGCCCCTATATACCTCACTGTGCCCCTATATACCTCACTGTGCCCCTATATACCTCACTGTGCCCTTACTGTGCCCCTATATACCTACTGTGCCCCTTTTACCTCACTTTTTGCCCCTATTACCTCACTGTGCCCCTATTACCGCCTCCCCCTGTGTGCCCGTATACTTACTGTGCACTGTACTGTGCCCCTGTATACCTCACTGTGCCGCCGTATACCTCACTGTGCCGCCGTATACCTCACTGTGCCGCCGTATACCTCACTGTGCCGCCGTATACCTCACTGTGCCGCCGTATACCTCACTGTGCCGCCGTATACCTCACTGTGCCGCCGTATACCTCACTGTGCCGCCGTATACCTCACTGTGCCGCCGTATACCGCCTGTGTGCCGCCGTATACCGCCTGTGTGCCCCCGTATACCGCCTGTGTGCCCCCGTATACCGCCTGTGTGCCCCCGTATCCCTTACTGTACCGCCGTATCCCTTACTGTGCCGCCGTATGCCTCACTGTGCCGCCGTATGCCTCACTGTGCCGCCGTATGCCTCACTGTGCCGCCGTATGCCTCACTGTGCCGCCGTATGCCTCACTGTGCCGCCGTATGCCTCACTGTGCCGCCGTATGCCTCACTGTGCCGCCGTATACCTCACTGTGCCGCCGTATACCTCACTGTGCCGCCGTATGCCTCACTGTGCCCCCGTATGCCTCACTGTGCCCCCGTATACCTCACTGTGCCCCAATATACCGCCTGTGTGCCCCAATATACCGCCTGTGTGCCCCTATATACCGCCTGTGTGCCCCTATATACCGCCTGTGTGCCCCTATATACTGCCTGTGTGCCCCTATATACCTCACTGTGCCGCCGTATACCTTACTGTGCCCCAATATACCGCCTGTGTGCCCCTATATACCTCACTGTGCCCCTATATACTGCCTGTGTGCCCCTATATACTGCCTGTGTGCCCCTATATACTGCCTGTGTGCCCCTATATACCTCACTGTGCCGCCGTATACCTCACTGTGCCCCTATATACCGCCTGTGTGCCCCTGTATACCTCACTGTGCCCCTGTATACTGCCTGTGTGCCCCTATATACTGCCTGTTGCCCATTACTCCTGTGGCCCCTTTTAAAATCCTGTGTGCCCATTCTGCCTGTGGCCCCTTATACCTCACGTGCCCCTGATCCCTCACTGGCCGCCATATCCCCTTACTGTCCCCCTGTTGCCCCCACTGTCCCCCCCCCGTACCTCATGTGCCCCGTATCCTCACGTGCCCCCGTTTACCCATGTGCCCCCCGTCTACCTCACTGTGCGCCCCCGTATACCTCACTGTGCCCCCCTGTATACCTCACTGTGCGCCCCCGGTATGCCTCACTGTGCGCCCCCGGTATGCCTCACTGTGCGCCCCCGGTATGCCTCACTGTGCCCGCCCCCGGTATGCCTCACTGTGCCCGCCCCCGGTATGCCTCACTGTGCCCGCCCTCGGTGTCCCCCCGTATACCTCACTGTGCCCTCCCTCCCCCCCGTATGCCTTACTGTGCCCCCCCCCCCCGTATGCCTTACTGTGCGCCCCCTATGTACCTGCCTGAGAGTTCCCTATATGTATATATATTGCCAGAGAGTGACTCTATATCTATATACCTGCCTAGGTGACCCTATATCTATATACCTGCCTAATTGAGGGGACCTATTTGGGGGGCCCCTATAACCTACCTAAGGAGTACTTAAAAACCTATAAAAAGGGTTGCTGGAAATGTGGGATTCTAAGATATTTGTGCCCAAAATCTGCAGGGGACGAGTTTTGGCCGGGGAAAATAGCATGAAGGTGAGAACCAGATGGAGAAGAAAAGGGAAAGTGAACGCGTGATCAGAAAGACGTCTCCGTGAGTCAAAAAATTTTAAACCGCAGTGAAAATTAACTTATATTTCTGCAGAGCGCTACATACAACTTTATCTACCACTATGTGGTACTGTATGGCGGGGGTAGACAGTCTGCAGAGCATTAAAACAACTGTATCTCCCACTATGTGGTACTGTAGGGCGGGGGTGGTAGACAGTTGAGAGCATTACTTACAATAGTATCTACCACATACGGTCCTATTGGCGGAATATACGAGCCGTGTCAGTTGATGTTTCATGTGGTGGTCGTGTTTGGTCAGGGTCTGGCAGGATTAGTTTGGGGTAACACACCTCCTATCAGTGTCCCCTCTTGTAATATCCCCCAAATGGGGAAACACAACCCAGAATGGGGTAACACCCCGCCTCCTAATGAGGTAACCCACCACCTAGCAGTGTCTCCTCTTGTAACACCCCCTAATAGGGTAAAAACTCCCGTAATAGTGGGAACACCCCCCCCAAATGAGGGTTTAAACCCCCCTTAATAGGGGAAAGACACCCCAAAAGGGGTAACAAACCCCCAAATTGGGACCCCCAGGGTAACCCCCCCTATGTGGAAAACTTCCCCTAATGTGGTAACACTCCCCCAAAATGCGGTATCAAACCACCTAATGGGGCAACACACCCCCCCAAAAATGTGTAATCCCCCCCCCCCCACCCGAAAATTGGGGACCCCCCCCAATGGTGTAACACACACCCTACCAGTGTCCCCTCTTGCAACACACCCCCCCATGGGGTAACACACCCCCTAATGTGGTATCACACTCTCAGATGGGGTGACACCCCCCCCAAATGGGGTAACACACCCCCAATGGGGGGAAAAACTTTTTTGGGGTTAACGCAGCCCCTATTTGGGTAACACACATCCTACCAGTGTCCCCTCTTTTAACATCCCTCCTAATGGGGTAACACTCCCCCAAAAGGGTAAACACACCCCGTACCAGTGTCCCCCCCCCCTTGTAATACACCCCCCAAGGGGGTATCTCCCCCCCCCCCCCTTTATGGGGTAACACTCTCCAAAATAGGATAACACACCTTCTACCAGTGTCCCCCCTTGTAAAACCCCCCCAAAAAGGTAAAACCCCAGGGGTAAGGTTAAAAACCCCCCTAATGCATAACTCACCCCCTAATGGGGTAACACAAGCCAAAATGGGGTAACATACCCCCTAACAGTGTCCCCTCTTGTAAAAACCCCACTAATGGTGTAACACCACCCCTCCTAAAGGGCCAACATCCCTGCTTATGGGGTAACACTCCCCCTAATGGGGTAACACACCTCCTACCAGTGTCCCCTCTTGTAACACCCTGCCAATTGGGTAAACTTGCCCGATGGGTAACACACCCAAAATGGTGTTCCCCCCCCCCTCCCCCAAATGGGGAAAACCGTGATAATGGGGGGAAACCCCCAAAAAAGTCAACACCCCCCAAAATGATGTAAGACCCCCTAAAGGGTTAACACCCCCTAAATGGGTTAAAACACCTCCAAATGGGGTAACACCCCCCAAATAAGGTAATACCCCCCCCCCCCCAAATGGGGTAACACCCCCCAATGGTGTAACAGCCCCCTCCCCCCAAAGGGTTAACATACCTTCTTATGGTGTAATACTTCCCCTAATGGGGTAACACACCTACTTCAAGTGTCCACTCTTTTAATACACCCCCTTAATGGGTCAACAACCCATTAGCTGGGGTGTTGACCCATTAGGGGGGGTGTTGCCCTATGTGGGGGGGAACATACCCCCTATCGTCTTAAAAAACAAAAAAGGTGGCAACACCCCCAAAATGGGGCCAAAAAACCCCCCCACATGGGTAACAAAAACCATTAATTGGGTTTTGGGTTAAAAAGGGGGTTTGGGTTTTTTGGGGGTTTTGGGTTTAAAACCCAAAAGTTGGAAAAACCCCCCCAAATAGGGTAACAGAAACCCCCGGATGGGTTTTAAAAAACCCCCCCCATAATGGGGTGATATCCCCCAAAATGGGGGGAACAAACCCCCTTTCCCCGGGGGAAAAACCCCTTCAAAAACGGGGTTTAAAACCCCTTCACACGGGGAAAAACCCCCCCCACCCCCTAATTTGGGGAACACCCCCCTAATGGGGTAACACACCCCCTAATGGGGTAGTACCCCACCCTTTTGGGGTAGTATCCCCCCCCCCCCTTTATGGGATAACACCCCCCTTACGGGGTACCACCCCCCCCCTTATGGGATAACACCCCACTTATGGGGTAACACCCCTCCTACAAGTGTCCCCTATTGTAACGCACTCTCAAATGGGTTAACACACCCCCTAATGGGTTTTTTTTTTTTTTTTAAACCAAAAAACCCCCCAAAGGGGTTTTCAAAAAAAAAAAAAAACCCCCCAAAAATTTGTTTTTTAAACCAAAAAAACCCCCCTTTTTAATTTTTTTGGTTTGTAACAAAAAAAAACCAAAAAAAAAATTTTTTCCCTCTTTTTTTTTCAACCCCCCAAAGGGGTAACACCCCCCAAAAGGGGTAAAAAACCCCCAAAAAAGGGGGGGCCCCAAAAAACCCCCTTCCTTTTTCCCCCTTGGGGAAACACCCCCCCAAAGGGGGGTACCACCCCCAAAAAGGGGAACACCCCCCTTTTTTTTTTTTAAACAGTGTCCCCCCTTGTAACACCCCCCCAAATAGGGTAATACACCAGGCTAATGGGTTAACACACCACCTAATGCATAACTCACCCCCTAATGGGGTAACACCCCACCCCCAAAGGGCTAACATCCCTTCTTATGGTGTAACACTCCCCCCAGTAACACACCTCCTACAAGTGTCCCCTCTTGAAACACCCCCCCTAACTAGGGTAACACACCTCCTCCAAGTGTCCCCTCTTGTAACACCCCCCAATTGGGGTAAAACTTCCCCGTGAGGTAACACCCCAAATTCGGTTAACACCCATCCCCCCCAAATGGGGTAACACCCCTGATAATGGGGACAACCCGCAAAGAATTTGTAACGCCCCCCGAAATGTGGTAAGAGCCCCTTAAAGGTGAACACCCCCCCCACCAATGGGTTAACACCCCCCCCAAATGAGGTAACACCCCTCCCCCCTTCAAGGGCTAACATCCCTTCTTATGGTGTAACACTCCCCCCTAATGGGGTAACACCCCATTAGGTGGGGTGTTGACCCATTAGGGGGTGTTTTTCTATATTTGGGGGGTAACATACCCCCTATTGGGTGAAAAAAAAAACAAATGGGGCAACAGCCCTCCACATGGAGTAACACATCCATTAATAAGGTTAGTGTTAGAAGAGGGTTAGGATTAGGGGGTTAGAGCAGCGGTCCCCAACCTTTTTTCTGCCAGGGACCGGTTTTATACCAGACAATTTTTCCACGGCCCGTTGGGGGCGGGATTATGGACGGGGTTGGATGTTTAGAATCACACACAAAAGAACCCCCCCCCACAATAAAGTGTCATTTGTAGGTATAGTATGGTGCAATCAGTATTTTATAACTGCAGACCGATTGTCAGCTTACTCTGAGGTCAGTTTATCTAATGATGATCCAAGAGTGACAGTCGTCTGCAGTAATATTGATCAGCATTATATTGTATTTGATATACATATGTAATAGCGCTGTCATTATAGCGATATATTGCCCCCTGTAGTAATGATAGATTAATAAATGGCCCCCTCCAGTTAATGTAGATATATACATGCCCCTCAGTTTATGATAGATAAATTACATGCCCCCTCCAGTAATGATAGTTATATACATGGCCCCCTCCAGTAAAGAGTAGTAAATACATGCCACCTCCATAAGATAAATACAGCCCCTCCAGTATTGATAGATAATAACATGCCCCCTCCAGTAATAAGATAAATACATTCCCCCTCCAGTAATAGATAAATTCATGCCTCTGTAGTAATGATAAATACATGCCCCCTCCAGTAATGATAGACAAATACATGCCCCCTCCAGTAATGATAGACAAATACATGCCCCCTCCAGTAATGATAGACAAATACTTGCCCCCTCCAGTATGCTAGATAAATACTTGCTCCCTCCAGTAATTATAGATACTATACATGCCCCCTCCAGTAATAGATATATGCAAGCCCCCCTCCAGTTATAGATATATACATGCCTCCTCCTGTATTGATAGATTTTACATGACCCCTCAGTAATGTTATGATATATACATGCCCTCCAGTAGTGATAAGACAAATACATGCCCCCTCCAGTAATGATAGATAAATACATGCTCCCTCCAGTAATGCTAGATATATACATGCCCCTCCGTAATGCTGATAAATACATGCCCCCTCAGTAATGATATATAATGCTCCTCCAGTAATGGATCGATAAATACATGCCCCTCCAGTAATAGATATATGCATGCTGGGGGGAGGGGGGGCTGGGCCTGTACCCTCCAGTAATAGATATATACATGCCTCCTCCAGTAATGATAGATATATACATGCCCCCGCCAGTTTTGATAGACAATACATGCCACCTCAAGTAATATGATATGACAAAATTCATGCCCCTCAGGAATGATAGTAATACAATGCTCCCATCCAGTAATGATAGTAAGATACATGCCCCCTCCAGTAATGGAATAGTATATATAGATGTCCTCCAGTATTGTTAGATAAGTTAACACTTGCCACCTCCAGTAATGACTAGATATATGCTTGCCCCTCCTGTAAAGATATATTGCATACCCCCTCTCAGTAATAGATATATTACAGGCCTCCTCCAGTAATGATAGAATTTACATGCCCCCTCCAGTAATGATAGGATAAATACATGCCCCTCCAGTAATAGATAAAAAAATACATGCACCCTCCTGTAATGATAGTTAAATAGATGACCTCCAGTAAGATAGATATATACATGCCCCCTCCAGTAATGATAGATATATACATGCCCCCCTCCAGTATTGTATATATATATACATGCCCCCGCCAAGTAATGGAGTTAAATACATGCCCCCTCCAGTAATGATAAATACCTGCCCCATCCAGTAATGATTGATAAACTCATGCCCTTCAGTAATAAGGATAAAATATCATGCCCCTCCAGAATGATAGATTAATACATGCCCCCTCAAGGAATGATAAATACATGCCCTACCAGTATTGATAGATAAAACAACATGCCCTTCCAGTAATAGATAAATACATGCCCCTCCAGTAATGATAGTATAATACACATGCCCTTCAGTAATAAGATAAATACATGCCCCACAGTAATGTTAAGATAATATACATTCCCCTTCCAGTTATATGATAATTACATGCCCCCTCCAGTAATGATAGATTAAACACATGCCCTTCCAGTATTAAGATTAAATACATGCCCTCTTCCAGTAAATAAGATAAATCTTGCCCCTTCCAGTAATAAGATTATACATGCCCCATTCCAGTATAAGATAAATACTTGCCCTCCAGGAATGATAGGATTAAATTACATTGTCCCTCCAGTAATGATAGATAAGTACATTGCCCCCTCCAGTAATGTGAGATAAATATATGCCTCTTCCAGTAATGTAGATAAATATATGCCACCTCCAGTAATAGATAAATAATGCCCCTTCCAGTAATAAAGATAAATACATGCCATTCAGGAATGATAGATAAATTTCAATGTTCCCTCCAGTAATGATAGATACATGCGCCCTCAGTAATGATAGTAAATAACATGCCCCCTCAGTAATGATAGATAAATACATGCCCCCTACAGTATTAAGATAAAAATACATTGCCCCTCAGTAATAAGATAAATACATGCCCCTCAGTAATGATAGATAAATACTGCCCCCCTCAGTAATGATAGATAAATACATGCCACCCTCGTAATAAGAATAAAATACATGCCCCCTCCAGTAATAAGATAAAATACATGCCCTCAGTAATGATAGTTATATAATGCCCCCTCCAGTATTGATTGATATATACATGCCCCTCCTGTATTGATAGATAATTACATGCCCCCTCCAGTAATGATAGATAAATACATGGCCCCCCGCCAGGAATGATAAGATATTTACATGCCCTCCAGGTGATGATAGATAAATACATGACCCCCTCCAGGAAGATATATAATACAGCCCCCGCCCAGGATGATTGATAAATACCATGCCCCCTCCTGGAATGTAGTTTAAAATAATGCCCTCAGGAATGATAGATAAATACATGCCCACTCCAGGGAATGATAGATTATATACATGCCCCCTCCGAGGAATGATAGGGGGGGGGGAGTTTTTTATATACATGCCCCCCGCCACGAATGATAGATAAATACATGCCCCCTCCACTAATGATAGATATATACATGCCCCCTCCACTCATGATAGATAAATACATGCCCCCTCCAGTAATATGCCCCTCCAGTAATAGATAAATTCATGCCTATGTATTAATGATAATATACATGGCCCCACAGTAAATGTTAAATGCATGCCCCTCAGTAATGATAATTACATGCCCCACCTCAGTAATGATAGATATATAAATGGTCCACCTCCAGTAATGATATTATACATGCTCCTCCAGTAATGATATAGACTTGCCCCCTCCAGTAATGATATATACATGCCCCCTCCAGTAATGATATATACATGCCCCCCTCCAGTAATGATATATACATGCCCCCTCCAGTAATGATAGATAAATACATGCCCCCTCCAGTAATGATAGATAAATACATGCCCCCTCCAGTAATGATAAATACATGCACCCTCCAGTAATGATAAATACATGCACCCTCCAGTAATGATAAATACATGCACCCTCCAGGAATGATAAATACATGCCCCCTCCAGTAATGATATATACATGCCCCCTCACCCCCCCCCCCCCCCCCCCCAAGTAGGTACTAGTTGCCTAAGTATTGTTAGATAAATACATGGCCCCCTCCAAGTAAGAGTAGATAAATTCATGCCCCCTCCATATGATAGATATATACATGCCCCCTCCAGTAATGATAGATATATACATGCCCCCTCCAGTAATGATAGATAAATAGATGCCCCCTCCAGTAATGATAGAGAATACGATGCCCTGCTCCAGTAATGATAAATACATGCCATCTCCAGGGGGTTAATGATAGATTAATACATGCCCCCCTCCAGTAATGATAATTTACATGCCCCCTCCAGTAATGATCGATATATACATGCCCCCTCCAGTAATGATATATACATGCCTCCTCCAGTAATGATAAATACATGCCCCCTCCAGTAATGATATATACATGCCCCCTCCAGTAATGATATATACATGCCCCCTCCTGTAATGATATATACATGCCCCCTCCAGTAATGATAGATAATACAGGCCCTCCATAATGATAAATTACATGCACACTCAGTAATGATTAAATACATGACCCTCCAGTAATGATAAATACAAGCAACCTCCAGTAATGATAAATCATGCCCCCTCAGTAATGATAAATACATGCCCCCTCCTGTATTGATAGATAAATACATGCCCCCTCCAGTATATGATTAGATAAAATACTGCCCCCTCCAGTAATGATAGATATATTACATGCCCCTCAGTATTATAGATAAAAATAGATGCCCACCCTCCGTAATGATAGAATAAAATAGATGCCCCATCCAGTAATGATGATATATACATGCCCTCTCCAGTAATTGATTATTACATGCCTCTCAGTAATGATAGATAATACATGCCCCTCCAGTATTGATAAATACATGCCCCCTCAGTAATGATAGATAAAAATACATTGCCCCCTCCAGTAATGATCAATAATGCCCCTCCCAGTAATGATAGATAAATACAGGCCCCTCCAGTAATGATAGATAAATACAGGCCCCCTCCAGTAATGATAGATAAATAGATGCCCCTTCCAGTAATAAGATAAATACAGGCCCCTTCCAGTAATACGATAAATACATGCCCCCTCCAGTAATAAGATAAATACATACCCCTCCAGTAATGATAGATAAATACATGCCCCATCCGTAAATATTGCCCTCTGTTATAGATAAATTCATGCCCTCCTGTAATGTAAGATTAATTCATGCCCCCTCCAGTATTTATAGATAAATTCATGCCCCCTCCAGTGTATTGATTGAATATATACATGCCCTCCTGTATTGTTAGATATTTACATGCCCCTCCCAGTAATGATAGATAAATAAGGCCCCTCCAGTAATTATAGATAAATACATGCCCTCTCCACTAATGATAGATAAATACATGCCCCCTCCACTAATGATAGATAAATACATGCCCCCTCCAGTAATATGCCCCTCCAGTAATAGATAAATTCATGCCTCTGTAGTAATGATAAATACATGCCCCCTCCAGTAATGATAAATACATGCCCCCTCCAGTAATGATAAATACATGCCCCCTCCAGTAATGATAAATACATGCCCCCTCCAGTATGTTTATACATTGCCCCTCACAGTAATGAACATTTATCATGCCCCCTCCTGTATGATAAATACATGCTCCCTCCGTAATGATAAATTACATGCACCCTCCAGTAAATATAATTACATGCCCCCTCAGTAATGATAAATTACTTGCCCCTCAGTAATGGATATATACATGCCCCTCCAGTTATTAGATATACTGCCCCCTCCGAGTGAATCGATATTACATTTGCCCCCTCCAGTAATGATATATACATGCCCCCTCCAGTAATGATATTTAATTACATGCCCCTCCAGTAATGATAGATAAATAAATGCCCCACCAGTAATGATAGAAAAAAACATGCCCCCTCAGTAATGGTAGATAAATACATGCCCCTCCAGTAATGATATATAATGCACCTTCAGTAATGATATTTACATGCCCCCTCCAGTAATGTTTGGGACAAATTACATGCCCCCTCCAGTAATTATAGATATATACCTGTCCCCTCCAGTAATAAGATAAATACATGCCCCCTCCAGTAATGATAGATAAATACATGCCCCCTCCAGTAATATGCCCCTCCAGTAATAGATAAATTCATGCTCCCTCCAGTAATAGATAAATACATGCCCTCCAGTAATAGATAAATACATGCCCCCTCCAGTATGATAGATAAATACATGCCCCTCAGTATTGATAGATAATACATGCCCCCTACAGTAATGATAGATATATACATGTCCCTCCTGTAATGATAGATATATAACATTTCCCCTCCAGTAATGATAGATATATCTTGCCCCTCCTGTTATGATAGATTACATAGATGCCCCCTCCAGTAATGATAGATAAATACTGCCCCTCCAGTAAAGATAGATATATAATTGCCCCTCCAGTAATGATAAGATTTATACTTTCGCCCCTCCAGTAATGATAGATAAATAGATGCCCCCTCCAGTAATTATAGATAAATACATGCCCCCTCCAGTAATAGATATATACATGACTCTGTAGTAATGATAAATACATGCCCCCTCCAGTAATGATAAATACTTTGCCCCTCCAGTTATTGATAGTTATTTAGTGCCCCTACAGTATTGATAGATAATTACATGCACCCCCCTTCAGTATTGATAGATAAATTACAATGCCCCCTCCAGTATTGATAGATAAATACATGCCCCTCCAGTAATGATAGATAAATAGATGCCCCTTCCAGTAATAAGATAAATACATGGCCCCCTCCAATAATGATAGATTAATACATGGACCCTCCAGTATATGCCCCTCAGTATATAGATAAATTCATGCCCCTCAGTAATAGATAAATACATGACCCTCCAGTAATAGATAAAATACAATGCCCCCTAAGTAATAGATAAATTTACAAGCCCCCTCCAGTAATGATAGATAATAGATTCCCCTCCAGTATTGATAGATTAATTCATGCCCCCTCCAGGAATGATAGATAAATCATGCCCCCTCCAGTAATGATAGATAAATACATGCCCCCTCCAGTAATAGTAAATACATGCCCCCTCCCATAATAGATAAATACATGTCCCCCTCCGTAATAAATAAATACATGCCCCCCCAGCAATAGAAAAAACATCCCCCTCCAAATAGATAAAAACATGCCCCCCCCAGCAATAGATTATACAGCCCCCCCAGAAATAGATATATACAAGCCCCCACCAGCAATAGATAAATAAATCCCCCCCACAATAATATATTATGCCCCCTCCAGTATTAATAAATACGCCCCCCTCCCTAATAAATTTACTGTCCCCTCCAGTAAAGATATATACTGCCCCCTCCCGTAATAATAAAAAAGCCCCCTCCGTAAAAAAAATAAAAAGTCCCCTCCATAATAATATATACATGTCCCCTCCCAATGATAAAACTTCCCCCTCCCGCAATAATACATTGCCCCTCCAGAAATTCCCCCCAGTATTTTGAGCCCCCTATATGCCCCCCCAGCAATTCCCCTCCAGTAATTGAGCCCCCGTAGTATGCCCTTCCGTAATATGAGCCCCCAGCAGTATGCCCCCCCCAGTAACATGGGCCCCCAGTAGTATGCCCCTCCCGTAATGTGAGCCCCCAGTAGTATGCCCTTCCAGTAATATGAGCCCCCAGTAATATAAGCCCCCAGTAGTATGCCCCTCCAGTAATATCAGCCCCCACTAATATGCCCCCCCAGTATTATACCTCCCGCCCCCCCGTAATATGGCCCCCAGTCAAATGCTCCCCCAGTAATATGGCCCCCCGTAATATGACCCCCCGTATTATGCCCCCCCCATAGTATGCCCCCCCGTAGTAGCCCCCTCAGTAGAAAGCCCCCTCAGAGTATCCCCCCCAGTAGTATTCCCCCTCAGTGGTATGCCCCTCAGTAGTTTGCCCCCCAGTATTATGCCCCCCAGTAGTATGCCCCCTCGTGTATCCCCCCCCTATATGCCCTACAGTGGATCCCTCTCGTAGTATTTCCCCCCCAATATTTCCCCCCCAGTATTGCCCCCTATGGTATGCCCCCTCAGTGGTAGCCCCTCATAGTATGCCCCCCCCCTTAGTATGCCCCCCCGTATTATGCCCCCTCGTATTATGCCCCCCTATAGGCCCCCCTTTATAGTATTCCCCCCAGTATATGCCCCCACAGATTAAATTTAGTTTCCAGGGTTTAATAAAAAAAAAAAAAAAGAAAAAAAAAAGAGAGAGAGAAAGATAAGAACGTTACTCACCTTGCCAGGACCCTGCAGAATTTTTCCTCTGGCGTAATCCTGCAGCACAGAGGGTGTGACATCACTGTGCATCATCCCCCCCTGCGCCGCTGATCGTTGTAGATGCGGCGCTCAGTGAGCGCCACATCTACAGCGATAGGGAAAGCAGGGACGGTAGTGAGCCGCCCCTGCTTTCTCTACGATGCACCGCACGCGGTGCAGCTGCATCTCTGCGCGGCCGGATTACAGCGGCCGGCAGAGCAATCCGACCGCCCCTATTAAAGTCACCAGGGGGCCGGGCATCGGGGTGTAGCCGGCCCGCGGACCGGGGGGGATGGCTAGGGCCCGGTCCGGTCCGCGGACCGGCGGTTGGGACCCTGCTTAGACTTAAAGAAAACCTTCACTAGTTTTATCCCCCCCCTTGCTGAGGACAACACAAGCTAGTAAAAAACAGCTGTTTCCCAATGCGTGTCCCTTATTCTTAAAGGAACTTTTTGTTTTTTAGCATTTAAACCAAATCTGCAGTTTCAGCCGAAAAGATCTAAGGGGGTCCGTTTTTTATAACCCGCCCCCTAAGGGGTAGCCCCCCCCCGGGGCTGCCTTTGGAGGGCGGGGGTAACACCTGCTCATTTAATAATTTGCGCATTAAAAAGCTCCAAAATACAGCAGTTACAGAATAAGGGAAAACAGCGCTGGAAATAGCATGTCTACACTAGCTTTTCTGTCCCCCCCAGCAAAGGGGGCATAATCTATGTGACAGGTTAAAACAAAGAACAAAAGATTTAAAACTACTCTTAACGAATCTAGCTAGGCTTGAACGCCTTCAACAACAGCCCCCTTCGTTGGTCACCCATAATGATCTATTTTTTTGCTTACACAGAGTTGTGCAAACACCTTCACTGGGAATACGAAAAACAAATTAGAAATACTAAACTGGCCTATTGTTAGTCCTTTAACAAAAATGATTGATGGCTAGAAGAGTGGCTCCTTCAAGACTGAAAACAAAAATTCCATATCTTACCTCTGCTACTGATGGACATAGGATTACTAAACACATAGCAGATGAGTTTAGTAAGTTTTATTGTACACTCTATAATTTAAAGAATGATAGTTTCACAAATCAACCATCAACCCAAGATATACAAATATATTTGGATAAATAGAACTTACCATCAATTCCCCCACCAGTTAAGTTCTTGAAGAACTTTTATGCTAATGAGTTTCCCGCCATTTATTGCATTTCCCCAAATAGAAAAATTTCTCTGGCCCAATAGGTTTTAATGATTGCTAACAAAATTTGGGGACTTTGTCACATCTGTTACTAACTGCTCTTAATTCTGTTAGAGACACAGAGACTTTACCATCTGAAATGCTCCAGGCGACCATCGTGACTACCCCCAAACCAGGCAAATCTACTGATTTCCTTGAAAATTTCACACCTATTTCACTCCTCAACATAGATAGGAAAATACTCACAAAATTAATTCCAACTGTTTTTTAAAAACATTCTCCACACTAAAAAAAACCAATCAATTAGATTTTCAAAAGGGCCCCCAAGCCCCCGGTACTGGCCTCTTGTTCCCCTTAAAATTTTTGTCCCCAAAAAACCTTTTTTTTTTTAATCTTCTTAGATGCCGTAAAGGCTTTTGACCGGAATCATTCGGAGTTTGCATTCCAAACCCTTAGCAAATTCGGATTCAGCAGATCCATTCTTATAACCATCAGGGCCTTGTATTCTTTCCCTTCTATGCGTGTGTTAGCTAATGGATTCCATTCATACCCATTCAAAGTCACAAACTAAACTCGTCAGAGTTGCTCATTATCTCCGCTCATAATGGAACCTTTAATAATGGAAACAGAAACAATCAGATTCTTTCCAGAAATCCAAGTCATTCCTATGGCTGGTTCTTCCCACGTTATCAAATAATTTGCTGCTGACATTATCTTAATACTAGCCAACGTGGAAAGTTTCATGTCCAAGGTTATTAGATGAATTTGATAAACATTCTTACTATAAAATCAACTCCTCAAAATCAGTGATCCTCAGCATAAACATCCCTACTAATCTCCAAGCTATTCTATAAGTCACGTACCCTTTCAAATGGGAAACCTCGGCTCTCTCTTATTTGGGCATTAAAATCACAAACAAATGCCCTATATTGCTTAACCCCTTACCGCCGGAGCCAGTTTTGGCCATCCTGACAGAGCCCCATTTTTAAAATCTTACATGTGTCACTTTATGTGAGAATAATTTTTTGACACTTTTACCTATCCAAGTGATTCAGAGAAAGTTTTCTCATGACACATTGGGCGACATGTATGAATCTCGTCACGTCGGAGCTCATATTTTCGCCAGTTTTCTGGCGAAATTTGCGCCTCATGTATGTCGGTGCCGGGGTGTGCTCATACATGCCGAGTAAAGTCCGCATCACCTCGCCAGTGTGTGAGGCGCAGTGCGGGGACTTAGGCGCAGTGCGGGACTGCGCCTAACATGTATTCCAATTCGAGACAGGCTGGAAAACAGCGAAAAATCATTAAAGATGTCCGTGCGGCATGGAGTATGAAACAAAACATCGCCTTTATTAGGTGTAAAACATTATCTGAAAAAGAGCTCAAACCTACTAAAAAAATACATAAATAAAATCACTTTCCAAAAATCAAGAACGGCGCAACATCAGGAATTTGGATATTGGATATTGCCGGGAAATACAGTAAGGCGGGACAGTTCAAAATACAGTAAAAATGCAGAAAAGAGCTGATTGGTTGAGCTAGCGGGGGCTTAGCAATCCTGGCCAATCAGAATAGGAGCGAAAGGGAACCATTATAACCTATGGAGAAATATTGACCAATCAAAGGCGGGACAATTCAAAACACAGTAATAAGGCAGAAAAGACTGATTGGTTGAACTAGCGGGGGCTTGGCTATCCCGGCCAATCAGAGCGCGAGATACTTTCTCCCATTGTAGTCTATGGAGAGATGGGGGCACTGAATTCTCAGCGCCATGAGGCATGGAGTATTAGTAAATAAATCATTTTTTTTTAATTTGTAAAAACATTCCTGTAAAAGAGCTAAAACCCCTTTCATAAACATACAGAAATAAAAACCCTAACAACGTTTTTTGGGCCCGCCGAGAGGGGCGAAACCATCGTGAATTGCGATATTGGGGAAAATTCCCCCGGGAAAAAAGCAATTCAAATTTTCCTTTAACTATTCTCTTTGGTCCCCCAGAAACCAAACCAAATCAAATAGGAGCACGGGGACCCATTTAAAGCATGGAAAAATGGACCAAATTTAAAAAGAAAAGGGGGAACAAAAAAAATTTACGGGAAAAAAGGGCCCAAAAAAGAGCTAAATTTTTTACCCAGGCGGCAGATATGAATCCACCAATCATAGTATTCGTCTACTGTAAATGGAAAAAAAGGGCGAAATAAAGGGGTGCCCTAAAAAAATTAAAGTCTAGGGGAAATATTTATTACTGGGATTGGTGGGGGGGGAAAAGGGGCCATCCCTGCTTACCAATCAGGGGCTAAAAGCTACTTTTTCCTCATAAAGTTCTAGGGGGAAAAAGAAATGCAAGTGAGCTCTTTTTTTTGTTTGGGGCAAATTTAAAAGGGGTGCGGTTATTTGGGCCAAGGGGGAGAGCGACGACACCCAAGGGGTTTTTTTCTAAATGCAATCTGAAATAAAACTGAAACGGCCCAAAAATAAAATGATAAGACTCACAAATTTGTCCCGACTTCCTATATAAAAAGAAAATATGGGGAAAACAAAAAAAAAAATATGAATTCAATAAATTCTTTTTTAATTTTTTTAAAAATTTTCCCGAACACCCAAACTTTTAAAACTTTGGCTAAAGAAAATAAAAAAATAAAAATAATTTATTGAAAAAAATATTTTTTCCCAGTGAAAAAGTAGTTTGGAAATTTAAACAAAATTTATTAGCAGTATATAGTAAAAATGAACATATTCCTTGGGAGAAAGTTCAAACCCATTTTTTCCCTGTTCAAGTATTTTTTTCAGATTCACTATTTTGGAGTAAACGGGACATCCAGACAGATTGGAAAAAAACCCTTTTAAAAAGTTTACGGGAAAAACCCAGAAACCCCATTAAAACTGTACAGTAATCACAAAACATGGGGGATACAAGAGAATGCGTAACATTTACAGTAACAAGAACTAGCATAGCAATGCAAAAGAAAGGGAAACATTTAATACATAACTCGCGCCACCACTTTTGTATGACTTAATTTTCTTTTTAACATAAGCGTAGCGTTGTAAAAATTCTTCAACCCCCCCTTCTCAACTTTTTAAGGGCCTTAGCCCCTCAGCTGAGCTTTTTTCAAAGCCTAGAATGCCTCTCTTATCAGGGGCTTCGTGAACTTTATTTTCGAGCTTTTTCCTCATTTTGGGCCCAGTACTGAAAATTCCAGAACTTTTTGTTCTTGAAGATCCCGCAGAAAATGAAACAAAACATCGATATGCTTGGTTTTTGGGGTTGCCCTCTTTCCACCCTGGGGGAGTGAAACACCCTTTGGGTTTTTTTTAAAAGCCCTTTTCTTGGTTTCCAACGGGTTTTTTGACCCCAAGTCGACCAATAGTTCCTTTACCAGAGGGAACCTCTTGCCCTTGCACGCGCTGCAAATACTCTCCCGTTGATGAGGGGTTTTTTACAAACACGTTTTCCTCTAGCCCAGCTTACAGGGGCCACCTGAAACAAAAAACAGATACCCCACGGGTTGGTTTTTTCTGTCGCCCGGGCCCCGGGCCCAATCAGCGTCAACGTCCCCTATTAGGGTTACTTGTTTGGTAATTTTCAGTTTATATGCGGGTACCCTTTAAAAGCGTATAAACTCTCTTTACACAATTCCAAACCTTTTATTTGGCATCGGGTTTTTTCTCATAAAATTCCGAGGGGGCTTCCCGGCTATCTGGTCTGTGGGCAGGGGCAATAAACGGCAATTTTCCTATGGCCCTTTTTTTAAAGGGTTTATCGCTTTGGTAGCAATTTGTTTTTGATTGTTAAATTTCTTTCAAATAGGGGTTTCCATTGGAGTTTTTTCCCTTTTTTTTGCATTTCCAATCCAAACGCCCTCGTTTAATTTTGCTGTATTTTGTGCTGCAAAATTTAGAAGAAAACTTCCATTTTCCCCTCCCTCTCGATCTGAATGCCAAATAGTTCCCTTTATGTTTCCAAATTTTTGGTCTCAAAATTCTGATTCAAGGTTTGTATATTCCTTGTTCTTTCCCCTTTTCCTCACTCAAAACAGACTAAAAGACATCGACATAAAAAAGACAAAAATCCATCGGGCCTGTCGTCCCCTTCTGAACGGGGCGGGGGTCCCCTTACTCCCTGAAAGCCCTAAAGGGAAAGGGCCCCCTCTTTTAAATTTTCATATTCCATGCCCGGCGGCCTTTCCCTTTAGCCCATATAAATTTTTTCGAATTTTTGCATAAAAGGTTTTGGTTTT
This sequence comes from Phyllomedusa bahiana, assembly GCA_025379985.1. Lineage (NCBI taxonomy): Eukaryota > Metazoa > Chordata > Amphibia > Anura > Hylidae > Phyllomedusa > Phyllomedusa bahiana. The sequence continues at coordinate 28,911 of JAODAL010012785.1, forward strand.
TGGGTTTCGTTTTTAACCCTGGGGGTTTTTCCCAAATGAAATGTCTTCTTTTAAAATCACCTTTGCGGGAAACCCTTTTTTTTACATCAAAATGTTTCCCCCTTTAAATTTTTTTTGTTTAGCTTTTTACGAGGGGTAAATTTCCTGATATTTCCCGTTTTTAAAACCCACTGGACGAATGTTCATCGTATTTTTCTCCATATTTTTGTAAAGTACCCTTGGCGACAAGTCTTGTTTTATTTTTCTTTCAAGGTGCCTTCCCTTTGTTTTTAACCCTTAAAAAGCCCAATTTACACCCAATAGCTTTTCTTCCTGCTGGCAGTTCTTTTAGCACCCACGTTTGTGTCAGGGCAAGTTTTATTTCCCCTCGCTGTTTTTTACCCATTTTTTGGGTTTTTCCCCCCCCGGGATTGAAAACATTTTTTCCCAGGATGGGGGGGTTCATGGACGCTAACGCACTCACCTTTTTATAGAGACGCGCTGGTGCTTTACCCTTGTTTTCTCTAGCTGAACCCCTTTGGGTTTTCTGTTTTTGGGGTTTTTTTTGGGGCCCATCTCACTCATGGTACCCGGATTCTATTGACTTCAATTTCTTGTTGGGGCGGATCAGGGTCATTTGATCACTGAAATTTTTTTCCCTTCCTTTTTTGTTTCTATTTTTATTAAATCAAAAAAACCATCCTTTAATTTTTTCATAAAAGTGACATTTGCTAATAGTAACCCCTTTTTGTTTTAGGTCCAGGATTCTGAAACCCCTTTTGCAGTTATCACCGTATCCAACTAAAACTCCCTCCACTGCCTTTTTTTGGGATTTTGGTGCGTTTCTTTTCGGGGAAAAATACATGAATACTTTAAAACCAAAAACCTTTTAAAGGGTGTTTTCCCTTTTGGGCTTCTCACCCCATAGTTCTATGGGTTTTTTCCCACGGGGTTTTTAGAAAAAGTTTTTTTTGCAAAAATAGCTTTCATTGCAGCTTCACCCCAATTTTTCCCGTTTTAGTCCAGAATCCGTTAGCATACATCTGACCCTTTTTGGGTCGGGGTTTTTCTTTTTTCTTCCTTTCAGCAAACCCCTTTTTTGCTCGGGTGTGTAGGGTACCGATTTTTGATGCTCTATCCCCTTTTATTCAGATGGGCTCAATTTTGCCCTCCATAAAAAAACCTCCAAAACACTTCACATTATCAATTTTTCCTTTTTGAAATTTTGTTCCCTGCCCTTTAAAAACTAGTCCTGTACTAAAAAAACCCTTCACCTTTGTTTTTTCATTGGGTAAAAAACTGTTTTCCCTTTTAATAATTCATCTAAAAAGGTCACTATAAAACCTGTTTCCTCCCGGAGTGCTTAATTTTTCATGGGACCACACACATCATTTGTGTATAATTTTCAAGGTCTTGAGGCCCTTTTTCTCCCCTTGTTTGGGGGGGAAATTTGGGCCCTTGGGGGCCCTTTGGGTTTTTAATGAAAACATTCCCCACCAAAGGGTGTTTAAACCCAACGGAAAAAACACAAGATCCTTTGTCAGGTTCCTTTTCTTTTTTTTCCTGAAATGCGGTCGGGATGTCTGTGGCCTAATCTTCTTTCCACATGGGGTATACAGCCCTTTTGTGCCCCATTTTGGGGAAATTTTTTAAACCTTTTCCCTTTCCCCGTACTGAGGTTAAAACAATTTTGCCATTTATCTTGGCATTAGCTATTACCTTCTTCCAAATTGTAAAAAAGCACACTCGTAAACCTTTGGGAATTTGACAGTAATTTTCCTTTAGCTTTTCCCCAAACGTTTCCACTGATAACAGTCCACCTTCCAGGCTGGGGAAAATTAAAATTCTCCCCTTGGGAAAAATAAAGGGGGGAAACTGCGCCTTTTTACCCTTTTGGGGAAAAGTAAGATTTCCCTGACCAATTTTCCCTTTTGCATTAATCTTTTTCCATCTTTCAAGATAGATCATTTTTTTCTTTTGTTGTTTTTTAGCCCTTTTTTTTAAAAAGTTCCTTTTTGCTTTTCTTTGACTTATTGCACCTGAATCCCAAAGCACCAGCTTTCCAAATTTTGATCCCTTTTTCCCCCTTTTAAATGTACCATTCCATTACTTACATGTGGGTTTGGGGTATAGTTGGGTTTTGGGCCTTTTGTTTATTCCCCCCTTTTTGGGAAATTTTTTTGCTGTTCTGCCTTCCATATTGTGCATCCTTTTTTAAAAGTCCCCCGCTTTGGCATCTGAAACACGCCCTGGTTTCCCCCTTTTTTTTGAAAATGTGTGTCTGTAGCTTTTAAAAGGGTGTTTTCCCCCCAAAACGGGGTCCGTGGTTCATGCACAAGTTTTTCCCTTTCCCCCCTTTGGGAAATTTTATCTATTAGCCGATCTTTACAAATTTTTAGGGGTCAGGGCTGCCCAGGGCTGGGCCCAGAGCATTTTCGTGCACGTTTTGAGTCAGTAAACAAAATAACCCAAAAAGGCTGCTACATGAAATGTCTTTTAAAGTCTTCAAAACCCCCCGTCCTCAGTGTTAACCACTTTTCCCCCATTGCATTTATATGTTTTTCCTTTTCCCTTTTTTTTTAAACCCAAATTTTCATTCTTTTAGTTTTTGAGCCCGAAATAAATTGCTTTTTTAAACGGATCTTTTTATGCAATTTTTGTAATGCATCCCCATTCCCTTTTCTGTATTCCTTATTTTTATTGAAAATTTTCTTTTTTTATTCCTCCACAAACAACCCTTTTTGTGGGGGGGCCCGGCCTGTTGTTCTTCTTTTCCCATTCCTGGTAATTTATCCCGGGTCCCTCCTGGGGGTAATGACCCCCACAATCGTCCCCCGGGTAACAACATTTCCACTTTAAACTTTCCCTAAACTGAAATTCTCATTGTTCAGCTTGGACACTGTTAGTTCCGAGCTCTCCCCACCCCGGCCATTCGCTGATCCTCTCCTTTTTTATGTTAGACCCCCTTTCTTAAATTTTATTCAGGGGGAAAGAGATCTTTTACCAAAAAAAGGGGGGGGTCTCCCGCTGTCTTGCCCCGTTTCTGGGCACTTTTCTTTGTGTTTTCCCGCGTTTCCCCGGGGGCCCTAACCCCGTTGCAGATTGCAAACTATCTGAGTAGAAAAACATGACATACAGACAGAAGTTGGAAGTAAATCCTTTTAAAAGGGTTTTCTGAATAAAACGGCTTTCCAAAAAAATGTGTACCCTGTAATCAAAAAACATGGGGGGAATAAAAAGAAGGGATGCGTACATTAAAGTAACAAGAACTACATAAAAAAAAGCATAACAAAGAAAAAACTTAATACATAACTCACGGCAAACCCAAAAGCCGTATGAAATTAATTCTTTTAAAAATAACTGTAGCTGTTGAATAAACTTCAAAAAAAGAAAAGGGTTTAATTTAATAGGATAAAATTTGGGGAGTTTAAAAGTGAAAAAAAAAATTTCAATTTCCCTAGAAAAAACCCCCAAAACGTTCCCGTGCGTTTCCCAAAAAGAATGAATAAAGATCAGAATAAACCCGTGCCTTTTGCCCTTTTTTCCCGTGCATAATAAAATAAAGGGAAAGAACAGATAAGTAAAACATTTACAGTGGGAAAGAAAACATAATTTTTAAAGAAAATAGGGGCCAAAAAATTCCCCGGGAAAAAGTAAAGGGATTTAAAAATGACATATACTCATTTACAATGGAATGAAAAATACAGGAATATCACAAAAGTGAGTACAACCTCTCCCTAATTTTTTTAAATATTGTATATTCTTTTCCCTAAAAAAAGTTTAATTTTATACAATGTAAAGTAGTCAATGTACAGCTTGTATAACTGTAACTCTGTGTGCCCTCAAAATAACTCATTACACTGTCATCACTGTCTAAACCACTGGCAACAAACTTGAGTAGACCCCTAAGTGAAAATGGACAAATTGTGCCCAAAGTATCAATATATTGTGTGGCCACCACACCATTATTTTCCAGCACTGATTAACTCTCTTAGGTATGGAGTTCAGTAGAGTTCCCCAGTTTGCCACTGGAATCCTCTTCCACTCCTCCATGATGACATTATGGAGCTGGTATATGTCAGAGACCTTGCACACCTCCATCTTGCATTTGAGAATGCCCCACAGATGCTCAATATGGTTTAGGTCTGGAGACATGCTTGGCCAGTCCAGCACATTAGCCCTCATTTTCTTTAAAAAGACAGTGATCATCTTCATGGTGTGTTTGAGGTCATTATCTTGTAGTGATACTACCCTGCACCCTAGAAGGGAGGGGATCATGCACTGTTTCAGTATGTCAAAATACATGTTGGCATTCATGGTTTCCACAATGAACTGTAGCTCCCCACAGCCGACAGCAGTGATGCAGCCTCAAACCATGACACTCCCACCACCAGGTTTGACTGTAGACAAGACACACTTGTCTTTGTACTCCGTATCTGGTTGCCACTACACACTTGACACTATGTGAACCAAATAAATTTATCTTGGTCTCATTAGACCACAGGACATGATTCCAGTAATCCATGTCCTTACTCTGCTTGTTTCCAGCAAACCATTTGTGGGCCTCCTTGTGCATCATCTTTAGAAGAGGCTTCCTTTTGGGACAACAGTCATGCAGACCAATTTGATGCAGTGTGCGGTGTATGGTCTGAGCCATGACAGGCTGGCCTCCGCTCAAATGTCTATTTGGAAAAGACAATCTTAATTTCTTTGGTGGACCATGATGAGGTCTGCTCTAATTTAAACCTGTCTTGGTAAACCACTGCTGGGTGTTGACCACCATGCTGCTGCTTAGCTTCAGGGTGTTGGAAATCTTCTTGTAGCCTAGAACATCTTTATGTAGAGTACATACCGTATATACTCGAGTATAAGCCGACCCGAGTATAAGCCGAGGCACCTACTTTTGCCACAAAAACCGGAAAAGCTTATTGACTCGAGTATAAGTCTAGGGTGGAAAATGCAGCGGCTACTGGTGAATTATAAAAATAAAAATAGATACCAATAAAATTACATAGGCAGTTTAATGTCCCCCATAAGCAGGTATAGGCAGTTTAATGTCCCCCACAGGCAGATATAGGCTGGTATAGGCAGTTTCATGTCCCCCATAGGAAGATATAGGCAGGTATAGGCAGTTTAATACCCCCCATAGGCAGTTTAATGTCCCCCATAAGCAGATATAGGCTGGTATAGGCAGTTTAATGTCCCCCATAGGCAGGTTATAGGCATGTATAGGCAGTTTAATGTATCCCATAGGCTGGTATAGGCAGCTAAAACCCCCTAGGAAAAGGCTATAGTGCAGGCAATTGCCCCCATGGGCAGGTATAGGTCCTCATAAGCCAGGGTATAAGGCGGGTATAGGTCGTTATAGGCTTGGTAAAGCAGGATAGGTCCCCCTGGGCAGGCTATGGGCAGTAAAAGGTCGCCTAGGCAGGCTATAGGTAGGTATAGGCAGGCATAGGTCCCCTTAGACAGGCTATAGGCAGTTACAGGTCACCTAGGCAGGCTATAGGCAGGTATATGCAGGGGATAGACTGGCATAGGTCCCCCTCGCCAGGCTATAGGCAGGTATAGGTCCCCTAGCAGGCATAGCAGTACTAGGCAGGTATAGGCAGCACTAGGCAGGTATAGCAGGGTATAGGCGGGTATATATAGTACTAGACAGTATAGGGCAGGTATAGGCATACTAGGCAGGTAGGCAAGTATAGATAGTCCCTGGGCCCAGGTATAGGGCAGGAAAGGCAGTACTAGGCAGGTATAGGCAGCTATAGATAGTACTAGGCGGGTATAGGGAAGGTAATAGGCATTTACAGGATGAGGTATAGTGCAGGTATAGAAATACTGGGCAGGTATAGGCAGTACAATGCAGGAAAGGCCAGGGTATAGGCAGGTATAGATATGAAAAGGCAGGTATAGGTAGTAAGGCAGTACTAGGCAGGTATAAATAGCACTAGGCAGTAAAAGGTGCATAAAAGGCAGTACTAGGCAGGTATAGGCATTTTTTTAAAACAAAAAACAACCACTTACCTCGATCCCCCGCTGCTCCGTCTCCCGGCACGCTCCTCGGTCTTCTCGGCACAGGCGGGTGACGTCAACCCAGGCCGCGCACGGCTTGCTCTCTGCTCCGCAGTATTAATCTCCTCTCCGCTCCTGGGGGAGTCGCATGCAGGGGAAGAGATAGCGAAAAGCGCACGGGCCACTGCAGCCCGAAACGCTGTCAGCTGACTCGGATCCAGTTATATCGCTCCTGAGGAGCCGCATATAACTGAAGCGTCCCGTCGCGCACGGGCCATTGCAGCGCCCGAGCGCCGACAGTGACTCGAGTATAAGCCGAGGGGGGATTTTTCAGCACATTTTTTGTGCTGAAAAACCCGGCTTATACTCGAGTATATACAGTAGTTATATAGTTTGTTAGCCCAAAAAAAGACATACATCCATCCAGTTCAGCCTATTTTGCTAAAGTGTTGATCCAGAGGAAGGAAAAAACCCCATGAGGTAGAAGCCAATTATCCTCATTTTAGGGAAAAAATTCCTTCCCAACTCCAAGCTGGCATCAGAATAATTCCCTGATCAAAGACCCCTCTCCCAGAATCCTAGTCACTATAACTTGTTATATAGAGATGGGCGAATTTCCTCAAAAATTCGATTCGGTCACTTCGCCGAATTTTCCACCAAAATTCGTTTCGTTCCGAATTACTTTGGCACGAATCGAGTTAAAAAGCAGCTATTTCCAGGCTGCACAGAGCCTTTCAGGGGGCGTAGAACGTTGTGCCATGCTTAAATATTCAGAGGGAGCTTGGTTTTTGGGCTTCATACAATGTTTGTGTTTTAGTATGACACGCAGATGACTGCCGCCGCTCTTAGAATCGTTCACTATAAAATTCCCTGGGCCACTTAAAAGGGCAAAACTGACCAAAAAAAAAAAAATCAAGCGGGAATGTAGCCTGATAAAGTCATGCCAGCGAAAGCTGGAAAAAAACAAGCTGAGAGCTCAGGTGGCAACATTAGTGACAGAGTTGGGGGGGTGACGGCGGCAGCTACAGCACAAAGGTCAGGCAGTGGCACAATGACATTCGGAGGTGGCAAAAAACACGGGGAAGCCACAGAGTGGCACAATGACAGAGCGGGGGCACGGGGGGCAGCAGAAGTCGGCAGTGGAAATCATTCTGGAGGGGCAAAACATATTAGGGCCACAGAGTCAAAATCACACATTGTGGAGGTCAGGGGCGCAGCATATGGGGTCAGGCAGTGGAAACAATGACTTTCTGGAGGGCGCTAACAGATTAGGCCACAAGTGGCCAATCACACAGTGGGGGGCAGGGGCGGCAGCAGTATAGACACGGGCAAAAATGACATTCGGGAGCACTAAACATATTAGGCCACAGATGGCAAAAAATCACACAGTGTGGAGGTTCAGGGGCGGCAGCAATATGAGATCAGGCATGGCACAATGACATTCTGGAGGCGGAAAAAAATATTAGGCCAAAAGGTGGCACAATCACACAGTGTGGAGGTCACGACACAGCAGCAGAGACGCATGGCACAAAGACATTCGGGGTGGCAAAACAGGGGGAAGCCACAGAATGGTAAAATTTGACTGAAAAAGGGGGGCACGGCGGCACACATAAGTCAGGAGGGGCACAATGACACATGTGGGGGCAGGGCAGGATCACAGCAACAGAGGTCAGAATGGCCAATGACATTCGGGGGTTGGCAAAAAAAAGAACCACAGAGGGGCACAATGACTGAAGGGGAGGCAGGGGCGGGCCAGCAGAGGCGGGCAGGGGCACAATGACAAGTGTGGAGGACATGCGCAGCCACACAGCAGAATGAGGTCAGACGTGGACAAATACACAGTGGGGAAAGTCCCCCCAACAGCACAGCAGCAGCAGCTGGGGTCATAGAGTGGCACATGACAGAGTTTTTGAGGGGGTTTGGATAACCACCCCTGGAAAAAGATGGTGGTAGGCAGATGGAGAAACTGGCAGCAGAGTGTGCTCAAGGCGGGGGGGCGGCATCAAATAGGGGCTGAGGCAGTATTTTTTGAACCCAGACGACCCTAAGGGCATTGGTGGTGGAAATCCTGGCCATCCACGCCTGTTTCATCTTGAAAAAGGGTCAGTCGTTCCCATTCCCGTACAAGGGGGTTTTCTCCTTGGGGTAACGAGGGCCCCCCCGCCGCACTAAAACACCCGCTCTGAGGCCACCCCTACTGCCGGGCGGACAGCTTCTCCACGCAAACTCGGCAAGTTGGCGGCCACACACCCCAGTTTGGCTGCCCATAGCCCAGCGAACTTCTAACTAGGTGGCAGAGAGCTGTCAAGAGGCCACCACCTTTGGGTTCGGGTCTGCTCCGGGTTCCTGCTGCTCTGCGCTGGCGACTGCCCCCTCACTGGGGCTGAAGGAAGCGCTCCATCTGACCCAACTTGGGTTTTACTACTGAGGAGCGGTACTGCTCCTACCCCCCCCCCCACCTTCCCCCACACCGGGGCAGTATACGAGCCTGAGAACCCCCCGGTCAGACCTTCAAGGGGACGATCCGCACATAGGCAGCGCAACGATTACGGGGGATTTCCCTATATATTTGATTTGTCTTCCCTCTAAATAGCTGGAAAAAGGGCTCCCTTTTTTGGCCCGGGACGAGGGTCCAATAGGGGGGAGCCAGAATCACCCCCTCTGCCATGCTGACTATTTCGGTTGTCACTAGCCGGGCAAATAAGCATGCGCGGCCATCCACAATACCCCAGGGCCCCTGCCTCCTTTTCCACTGAACCCACGGTGCTTGGGGTCATCTGCCTCAACTTCCTCACTCCATCCACCTCCTCCATTTCTCCGCTCCTCCTCTTTTGTCACCGGGGTAAAAATCCATCATTTCACCAGACAATGCTTCGCTCCAATGTCCCCTCCATTTGTCCCCCCCCCGACCATGGGCCACAAATTTACGCCATCTCCAGCCCCTGCCCAACAATTTTCAGCATCTTTTCCAGACATGAAGCATGGAATGACGTTTTTTCATCCCTTCCGCGACGAAAAATAACGCGCCTCCTCGAAGGGCCTCAACAAAAGCGGGTGTCACGCATGATTCCACGGTTGACATAAAAGTTACAGGGGGGAGTACTTCTGTCGCCTGGATCATAAAAAAATCGTTAATGGCCTTTCTCGTTCATAACCGGTCCAACATGTCAGGCGGAATTCCAGCGGGTTTTGGAAACATCGCAACAGATGTTTTGGGGGAGTTTTCTGCCGCTGCAACTCGAGGGGGGGGTTTCCTGCTTTGTACAATGGATAAAAGGTGCATCACTTTTTTCCTGCCATTTTCAAATGTTCGAAGATGGGTTGGAAGACTTCAGGAACCTTTTCACAACCAGATTGAACACTGCCCATGCAGGGCGCAGGGACCTCCCCCCCTGGGTCAGCGGGGAAACCATTTTCCCCCCAAATTGTCGTCACCATGGTTCCGTTTTGCAGTTGGCGGGGAAAACCCCAAACATTGTTTCTTGCTGCATACGCGGAGCTTTTTCCTCCCCGGGTTGACTTCTTTTCGCTAGGCAACCGGGTGTAGAACCGTGACACCGCTGTGCCCTAACAGGGGTTGATGGAGCATACTTGTGGGGCTGAATGGTGGGGGTGGTGGAGGGGGCGACATTGGCCAGTGCGCATTTGACAACTGGAGAAAAGGGGCGTCTCCTGAAAGTTGTTGGTTCCGGGGGGGAAGAAACATTCACACCAGGGGCCAAAAGAAATGTACTGCCCTGACGTATTTTAAGCTCCAACGTCCGCCTTTTTTGCCCACCTTGAACAAACCGAAAAGCTAAAGGACTGACCCACCTTCGTTCTACATATTTATAATGCGGGACCCCTTTTTGGAAAAAGAAATTCGGCTTGGAACTCCCCATCTGGGCTGGGCACAAGCCATTAGTTCCTTAAACCTGCAGAGTCCACCATTTGGAAAAAGGGGGGGACGCAAACCAACAACTTGGACAGACACGGTCAGGGTGCTGCAACCTTAGGTTTGGGTTTGGACGCATACGGTTGTCTCCTTTTCAATCGCCTTGCTGAACGACTGCTGGGGCCATGAGTAACAGGAGCAGGGCATCTGGACCGGGAAATGAGTCAAAGAGAAACGCTCCCTTTTGCAGAGGGGGGTGGAGCCTTGACGGCTGCAATGGCATGCTGCCACTGGACGCTGCGCTTGTCTGTTTCTGCGGGGCAGGATGGACCCCCCCATATGACCACTTTCTCCCCGGCCCCGGATGGTGAGTGCATGTTTGACGCAGGGCCGTGGGCCAACGTTAGCTCCCTGGGCCCCCCTTCACTTTTTGCCCCCAATTCTACATATACCCATATTCGTCCTCCTTTCTTAGCAAAGAACTGCCACACCGCCCCCAGTAGGATTTTACCCCCCCAACGCTCCGCACTGATACTACTGCCCCGCGCCCCCGCTTTTCGGGCCCCCCGGCTGCTACTTTCTTGCACCTCGAAGCGGGGTTTTTTACCCCGTGGCCCTTGGCTCCTGACCTCCACACTGCTGCACCTGCTGACCCACGGCCACACACCCACTTGCGGCTGGCTGCTCCGACGCGCAAGCGACGCCCTCTTCTCCGACGATATGAAGCCCTTCCCCACCCGGGTCCCAAGTGCGGTCGCACACATCACTTTTTGTGTTTCTCGCACGGGTGTCCTCATCACCCGTTTTGGTATCCGAGGGTACCTTCACAACATGACCTCCCATGCCACTCTCCACATCTTACTTGCCCCCCTACTGCAAGAACAGGCAATATTGGCCCCCTTTTTTTCGCTGCCAAGTAGCTCGACTCCCTCCCTCAAATTGTTTATCCTAATATGGCCTACCCAGACCACATAGTAGATCTCTTGGGTGAGGGAACCGGATGGGAAGAGGCGGCTAGGGCAGTGAGGCCGCGACCCCCCCCGGGGCCCTGCAAACTAATGTTTTGTCGAGGTTCCCACCGCTCTGCTGGGGGTTTCAGATGTCATTGGGAGGAAGAGAGACCTAGTCAACCAATCAAAACCCTTTGGGTTTGAACAACCACACGGCCCTAGATACATGGCATTGTGGGGCCCCACCAGTGACCCCTGCTGCACCCCCCCTTTTCTGTGCTGCACCGGCCTGTTCCAGGAATTTTGGCCCAAAAGCCACCGCAGGTGCAGAACTGCCCCCCTCCTGTCTGACATACTTTTTGTTCAAAATGACAGACACTTTTGATATGATATCTGTAAAAGATAAATATACACCCTGTTTTTTTGACCCAAATAACCCATAACAAGCTTGGGTAACCCCTTGGGTATAAATTGCGCTCCACAAATGGCCAGGAAAAATTTACTTGAGTCGTTTAAAAACACTGTGTGTTTAACAAAAGTAAAAGCCAAAAAGGCCTTTAAATTAACCTTCGGACATAATTTGCTACAGGAAAAATTATATATTTTGGCGTTTAAAAAGAGGTTTATTTTTGTCACACACCAGCAAAACAACGCTTAATTACCCCTGGGTGTAAATTTGGGGAAAGAAATTGAGCCGCACAAACTGTAGCTTTGTAGCTTTTTACAATTGAGTGTTTTCTACGGGAACAACAAAGATACAGTTGAATAAACCTTTTTCTTGTGATTTAGGCTACAGGAAAAAAGTATAATTTTGGCGTTTAAAAAACGGGTTTATTTTTGTCAGACACCACAAAACAACCTTAATTAACCCCTGGATGTAAATTGCGGCAAAGAATTGAGCCGCACAAACTAGACTTTGACGGTTACAATTCGTGTTTCACGCCACACAACAAGAATTTCAGTTTGTAAAATTTAAACCTTTTTTTTTGAAATTAGGGTCAGGAAAAATTTATATATTTTGGGGTTGAAAAAGACGGTTCTTGGGGGGCACACACTAGCAAAACAACCTAATTAACCCCTGGATGTAAAATTGCGGGAAAGAATTGGGGCCCCACAAAATAGTAGCTTTGTAGCGTTTACAATTGCGTGTTTTCTACCCACACAAAAAGAATACAGTTGTAATTAACCTTTGCTTTTGAATTACACAGGGAAAAATTTATATATTTTTGGGGTTTCTTGGGGTCACACACCACAAAACAACCTTTAAATTTAACCCCGGATGTAAATTTGGCAATAAATTGAGCAGCCAAAAATAAGTGGGATTTTTTATTTTAAAAAAAGCTGTTTCTTAAATAATACAACAGAACTGGGTTAGATCCCCCCTTGTATTGAATGTATATGCAGTGCATTGGGCGACACTGGATTTTAATCCAATACCCCAAAAAATTTTGAAATAGAACATTAGAAAAACACCCCTGAGACAAGCTGAACACCCCCAAAAACGCTAAAAAAATCAATTTTTCAGTAAAAACATCACCGCGGCAGCACCTTTTCCCCGATGAGCACAGTGAGAGGGGTGTGAGCTCCCCGTCGCGCCCGGACTTTTATAAAGGGGGGACGTCACAGAATCCCGCCGGTTCTGATTGGCTTCACCTCTGCACATGCATGAGGCTATGCCCTTTTTCCCCCCAAGTCTTTTCCCCCATGTAGCGCCATTTGCTCGCAGCCATTTTATCAATCAAAAGCACACTTTGTTCACCCGAAGTACCCCAAAGTTCGACTTCGTTCCAAACCGAAGTTTTCCTGAAATTCCAAACGAATTCCACTTCGTTAGAATCGATTCACCCATCTCTACTTGTTATATTATTACGCTCTAGAAATTATTCCAGACCCTTTTTAAATTCTGTTATTGAATTCACCATGACAATTTCCTCTGGTAGAGAGTTCCACAGTCTCACTGCATTAACAGTAAAGAATCCCTTTCCATGTTTATGTAGAAACTTTCTGTCTTCTAGATGTAGAGGATGCTCCCTTGGTCTGGATACAGCTCTGGGTATAAATAAATCTTTAGCAAGATCTCTATATTGACCCTTAATATATTTAAACATTATTATGTCCCTCCGAAGCCGTCTTTTCTCTAAACTAAATAACCCTAATCTTGCTAATCTTTCTAGGTATTGTAGTACACCCAGTCCTTTTATTATTTTTGTTGCCTGCCTTTGTACCCGTTCAAGCTCCACAATGTCTTTTCTGTACACTGGTGTCTAAAACTGTACACAATATTCCATGTGTGGTCTAACCAGTGACTTGTATAATGGGAGAATAATGTTCCCATCATGTGCATTTATGCCCCTTTTAATAGAACTCATGATCGTATTTGCCTTGGCTGCTGCTGCCTTACACTGGCTGCTACAGTTCAGTTTACTGTCCACCAGGATCCCCAAATCCTTCTCCATGTCACTTTTACCCAGCGTTTTTTTTCTGTTTAACATGTAATCATGAAATGGATTTTCCTCTCCATGTGCATAACCTTGCATTTATCTGTGTAACAATTATTTTTTTTTTTCAGATCCTCAGATAGTTCATTGCCATAAGGTGCCACATTGAACTTCCAGTTACCAGTATGAGACAACGTGAGGGCAATAACAAAAAAATTAATACACCTGATCCCCATTCACACCTGAGACCTTGTAACACTAATGAGTCACAGGACACTGTGGAGGGAAAATGGCAAATTGGGCACAATTTGTCCATTTTAACTAAGGGGTATACTCACTTTTGTTGACAGCAGTTTTGACATTGATGGCTGTGTGTTTTATTATTTTAAGGGCACACCAAATGTATACTGTAATACAAGATGCACACTGACTACTTTATGTTATACAGTATCTCACAAAAGTGAGTACACCCCTTACATTTTTGTAAATTTTGTATTATATATTTTCATAGAACAACACTGAAGATATGACTCTCTGATACAATGTAAAATAGTCAGTGTAAATTTTGTGGCCTCGAAGTAACTCAACACACAGCCATCAATGTTTAAACTGCCGGCAACAAAGGTGACTACACCCCTAAGTGAAAATGCACAAATTGTGCCATGTGGGTGTAATTGAGTCATGTGACTCATTAGTGTTATAAGGTCTCAGGTGTGAAAGGGGAACAGGTGTGTTAAATTTGGTGTTATCGCTCTTAAACTCTCTCATACTGGTCACTGGAAGTTTCACATGGCACCTCATGGCAAAGAACTGCCTGCAGAGCTGAGAAAAAGAATGGTTGCTCCACATAAAGATGGCCTAGTCTATAAGAGGATTGCCAGCACCCTGAAACTGAGCTGCAGCACGGTGGCCAAGACCATACAGCGGTTTAACAAGACAGGTGCCACTCAGAACATGCCTCGCCCTACTCGACCAAAGATGTTGAGTGCACATGCTCAGCATAATATCCGGAGAGGAGTGCTGCCAGCATTTCTGCAGAGGTTACAGGGATAGGGTGTCAGCCTGTCAGTGCTCAAACCATACACTTCATCATATTGGTCTGCATGGCTGTTGGCCCAGAAGGAAACCTCTTCTAAAATATTAACTAACATAAAAGGTTAGTAAGTAAAATGAGAATGCTTGGGGGGAAATGTTTGCAAGTAGGTAAGTAACTGGCTAAGTGATAGAAAACAAAGGGTGGTGATTAATAGTACATACTCTGACTGGATTCCTGTTACTAGTTGGATACCACAGGGATCAGCATAGAGCCCTATTGTCTTTAATATATTCAATAATGACCTTATACTTGGATGCAGATGATACTAAGCTCTGTAAAGTAATTAACACAATTGAGGATAAAGTTTTATTACAAAATGGATCTGGATAAATTGGAGGCCTGGACAGAGAAGTGGCAGATAAGGTTTAATACACATAAATGCAAGGCTATGCACATGGGAAAGAAAAATTAATTCTATGTTGTCATGAGCGGCGCCACAGCCCGTGGTCCGGGCTGCGGGCGCGCTCGTATCCCTGCGGTCCCCGTTGTGCCCGGGGCAGGTGGCCCCGCTGTCCGCAGGCGTACCCGCTCCCACGGGCGCTGTCACTTACCTGACCATGCTTCTGCTCTGTCTCAGCCGTCTGCCGGCCAGTGCGCGTGTCCCTGCTACCTAGGGCGCGTGCGCACCGGCTCTGTTAAATTTAAAGGGCCGGCCGGTGTTGCCGGCCACTGACCCTATATATTGTCTCCAACTCTTCCCTGACCTCGCCGATTCCATAGTGCCCATACCTATGCGAGGAAGCCTTCTGTCACTCCGTTTAGTCTCTACCGTGTACCAGTTCCGTTTACGCCCGTCTTACGTCCACGAACCTTTGCTGCCTGCCCTGACCTTCTGGCCCGACCCTGACTACGAGTTT
The DNA here is from genome assembly GCA_025379985.1 of Phyllomedusa bahiana. Taxonomy (NCBI): domain Eukaryota; kingdom Metazoa; phylum Chordata; class Amphibia; order Anura; family Hylidae; genus Phyllomedusa; species Phyllomedusa bahiana. Next base: position 44,117 of record JAODAL010012785.1, read on the forward strand.
GCCTGCCGATTCTGTACCACGTTACACCCTGGCTGCCTCCTCAAGCAAGTCACATCAGGGGTAGCGACCTGGTGGAATCCCGCCGCAGCAAGTCCATCCCGCTTTGCTGTGGGCTTTGGTGAAAACCGGGACCCACTTACACTCCGCTCTACCAACGCTTGCGGCGGTCCAGGGGATCCACTACCCCAGTCCGTTACAATTGAAATTGGCCATGGATCCCGCCAAGGTTCCTTTACCCAGTGTGGAAGATCTGACGTCCATCGTTGCCCAGCAGTCCCAGCAGTTGGCACAGCAGGCGGCCGCCTCTCCCACCTCTGTGGGACCCAAGCTCTGTCTGTTGCTTCCCTCGAAGTTTGATGGAGACCCGAAGCTATGCAGGGGATTTATCACTCAGTGCTCTATGCACGTGGAACTGATGGCTGACCAATTTCTGTCCAAACGGGCTAAAGTGGTGTTCGTCCTCAGTCTGCTCTCCGGAAAAGGCTCTGGCGTGGGCGACTCCGCTCTGGGACAGAGGTGACCCGGTGATGGGCGACCTGCAGGCCTTCTTTAGGGAGTTCCGTTGTGTTTTCAAGGAACCGGCACGGGCTTCGTCGGCAGAGACCGCACTCCTGAACTTGCGTCTGGGAGACTCCTCAGTTGGCGATTACGCCATTCAATTTCGCACCTTGGCCTCGGAGCTAACCTGGAATGAGGCCGCCCTCTGCGCCACCTTCAAGAAGGGCCTCTCTAACAGGGTCAAGGATGCTTTGGCGGCAAGGGATCTTCCGGCTTCCCTGACTGAGTTGATCCACCTGGCCATACGTATAGACGTACGCTTCACCGAGAGACAAGAAGAGCTCCGCCAGGAACGTGACTCTGTTCGGCCTCGTCGATTTCCACACTTGGCTCCGGTGTTCCAGAAGCCTCCTCTTCCGCCTCCACAGCAATCCGGCGAGGAGCCTATGCAAATCGACCGCGCTCTACTCTCTGTACAAGAGCGTTCCCAACGTCGCACAGAGAATCTGTGTCTGTACTGCGCTAGTCCGGAGCACTTTCTGAGGGATTGTCTGATTCGTCCAAGCCCGGGAAACACGCGAACCTAGGGTATGTAGGAGAGGCATCCCTGGGTGTAAACCGTTCCTCTCCACGTCTGACCATGCCGGTACAGATCATCTCTAGTTCTGGAGCGAGAGTTCAAGCATCTGCCTTTTTGGACTCCGGTTCGGCAGGGAACTTTATGGATGCCGCCCTGGTGTCGAAGCTTCGCCTCTCTAAGATTCGCCTCGATAAGCCTTTGGCGATGTCTTCGGTGAGTGGGGAGGTCCTGAGTGACACTATCCAATACCGCGCAGAGCCTGTCACGGTGTGCGTAGGGGCGCTCCACGGTGAGAAGATCGTGTTCTATGTACTTCCCCGTTCCTCGTCTGCAGTTCTTCTGGGACTGCCCTGGCTGCAATGCCATGCCCCTGTCTTAGATTGGAAAACGGGCGAAGTTACACGATGGGGACAAGACTGCCGGCATCGTTGTCTTGTAGCACCTCGCCCGGTGCTTCCCAGTTCTCTGCCAGCCCTTTGATGCCACTTCCAGGACTGCCTGCTGAGTACCAGGACTTTGAGGACGTGTTTTCCGAGAAACAGGCTGAGTCCTTGCCGCCACACCTCCCCTAAGACTGCCCTATCGACCTGTTGCCTGGCACGAGCCCTCCTCGGAGAGAACACGGCCTAGACGAGTCAGCTTTTCAGAGGTGGATTCCTCACGCAACGACTCCTCAGCTGAATCGGATAACTCCTTAGAGATGGATTCGACCAATTCAGACACAAGTAATATGCGGCAATTATTAGATCATATGTCGCAGGACTTACCTCAGGATCCAACAAGCTCCTATAACCAACGATCTAACAGAGGCGGTTCAAAAAACGCACGAGGCGGGCGGGGAAAAGGCACAAAACAATGAAATCTGCGAATGATTCCATGGACACTCCGATGAGAGCGGAGAACCCAAGTCCTGTTATTAATTTATCTGCACAAATATTAACAGATGATCAAGTTCGAATACTATCAAGGGGCTTAAATTTTGCACCGTCTAATGATTTTGACTTATACAACACGCTCATGGATGTGAACAGATTTGCGAGACTCGTTACTTTAAAAAAATAATTTTTTTGTTGTAGGTAACCAAGAGCCCAGTTTAGAGACATCTAATGCAAACCATGATAATAAAGCAGTCAGTAATTTACCCCCTATTTTTCCCTATCCCAAAAATTGTCCAATGTACCCTAAAATTAGATCTCTTTATGTCAAAAATTAAACAATGGTTTTTTGATGACCCCATTAATTTTCAAAACACAAAAATGCCCAAGATTTTTACCTCATCAATTCACGAGGGGTGGGCTTTGATTTCTTTCAGGAAAGGAGTAAAAGGGGGACCTAACAGCGTTCCCTTTCGAAACAGAAAAAAGAAAAAAATCTTTTTAAATTTTATCCAAAAGAAACGAATACCCCATTCAGAAATACAAAATAATCGGGAAAATAATTTACGGGGTTGCGGACAAAGGGGGCCCTCAGTAGGGGTTCTTGAAAAAAGCACTTTTTTTCTCAGGGAAAATTTATTGTTTTTTACAGGATTAGAACATTATTCTTTTTTCTTATAGGGGATCCCCCCCAAAAAAATTTTTAAAATTTACCTGCAAGATTTGTTTAAAAAAGTGGGTTTTCCCCCTCTGATTTTCTCTCAAGCAACCCGGGGTTTGACAAATCTTTTTGTAGGGGAATCCAGTGGGCCCCCAAATCTTCCATTGCCCTCCCAAAAGTTTCAAAAGGGGGATTTTTCCCCCCCCCTTCCCACCCTTTTTGTGGCGGGTTTGGTTTCCCCTTTAATGGTTTTTGGGGGCTTTAGGGTAGTTGTACCCTTGAAACCCTTTTTTGGTTTAAATTTGTTTCCCCGGGGAAAATCTTCGCGATGCAAAACACCTAATCAACGTATTGAGCAATTACCTTGTGTGACTTTAAAAGGCCCCTAGTCCCCCGGGCCCGTTGGGGGAAAGGGGCCCTGACTTGGGGTGTATCTCGATTTTTGCGCCCCCCAAAACTGGGGGGAGTTTCAAGGTCAGAAAGTTTGGGGGTTCCACGGGGTTAACCCTTGCCCACTTTTGGGCACGGGGAAAAAACCCAAGCTCCCAACCCAGTTCGCTGTTTAGTTATAAAAAAAGGGCCCCCCTTACCGATTTTATAGCAGGGTCGGGAAAACCAAAACCCATGGGTAGCTATATACTATAGCCCGGGGAATTAGGCGTGTGAGGGCCGTTGATCATAAAGGGATAACTCAGTTTAAAAGTTTATAGTTTTAATTACCCTTTTGGGAAGGGCCCACTAGACAGGTAATTTTTCAAGATGGAAAAATAATTTACAGGTCAGAGAGGGGTTGAAAAAACCCCAATTATGGAAATTCGCCCAAAAGGGCAGTTAAAATTTAATTTCAATTTTACCTTTTGTTGCTTGGGGGCCCGGCCGCACGGGGGGCAGTTTGTGGCCTGGCTGCTGCTTTTTGGATATGTTACTGGACCTGCTTAAATTTTACCCCCCCCTTTGGGGACCCAAACAGGAAAAAAGCCAAGTTTGGCTCCGGCTTATATTGGGGAGGGGCCCCCCCCCCTTTTTTGGCCCAAGCCCCCTACACAACCCGGGGACGGTTAGGGAACTCCTCCCACTCGGGTTTCTTGCATTTTTCTGATAAAAAAACCAAAAAGGGGAACTATAACCCCGGCCCAGGGCTTTGGGGCACAAAAACCGACCCGGGGGTGGTTTCTTCAAAAAACCGTTGGGCCAAACCCCGGCGCCCCGGATATAAAAACATGCTTATCTTATGGACCTGTGGGGCCCGGGGTTTGGATATTCCACCCCCGTGCACCCGGGAAACCCGGGAAAATTTTGGGGTGTGAGCGGGGCGGGGGGTTCCCAAATATTATGCGATATAAAATTTCCCCAAAAGTGCGCCAGTTATGAGCTGGTCCCCCTTTAAAAAATCGTTTAATGAATTTTTGGGGAGACAAAACCCGGGAGGGGCTGAATTGAGGGGAAGTCTTTGAAGTTGCGAGATTTGTTCAGTGAAATTGGGTTTAATGGGCCCTTTTCCCATGGGTTAAAACCTAAATGCTGGGCGGCTTCCCCCAAAAAGGGCTTTTAAACACTGGGCTTCTTTACTGTGAAAATTTGAGCTTTTTCCTGTGGTGGGGGAAGGCCTGATCGGGACTAGCCCCCAAAATTAAAGGGATGAAAAAAGGGTGAATCTTCCTCACACCTCCCCCCCCTTTTGAGGGGGGGCTTGGGGGCTGCAACCGACCGTGCTCCACCAAAGGGACCAACTGACCCCTTTTTTTGCCGGGAAAACCCATCGGCGTTGCCAAGTGGTCTCGGGCCCCTTTCCCGGGGTTGGGGGAATGAAAAAGGGTTTTTACTGCTGGAACGACAGGCTCCAGCTAGCAACCTCCCCTTGGTTCCGGAGACCGTTGTGTAGCCGCTCAGAGGGTTGTGGTCTGTCTCCACATTTTAAATTTACCCCGTATGATAGGGCTGCCCGCCGCTGGGGGCCCAACCCATTGCCGGCATTTCTTTTTTTTTCCCTTTGGGGGAATAGGCCCTTCCCCCCGGAGGGAAACTTCCGGGCCCGGTCATAAAGGGATGTTTCCTGGTTCCCCTTTTTTTTTTGTCCACCGGCTGAGCCCCTGCACCCAGGGCCCAAATTTAATGGCGTCGGTTTGTATATAAACGCCGGGGGGGAAGTCGGCGGGGTTTTTTATTTTGGGGGCTGGAAAAAGGGGGCCTTGAGGGGGTTGGAAGGCCGTCTCGGCCCGTCGTTTGTCCAATGACTGCGGAAAGGGGAAACCCCTTCCTGGTGGGGGTCTGTCGGGGCTTTGCCAGGCCCTTTAGTGTGGAAAAAAAAACCTCCTATAATACCCGCGGTTTTTTTTTTTTCCCCCAAAAAGGACATCAAACCCTGGGCCCTTTTTTTTTTGGTCCTGGGGGTGGGACCCGGATGCGGGGGGCCATCCAATTTTCCGGGCTCTGGCTTCAAAAGGGCCCCCCCCCCTACCCGGTTTCCCCAAAGGGAGTGGACCCTCTTCTGCCCCGCTGGAAATTTTCCGGGGTCAGGTGCGGGGGGTGGTCCTCCCCGGTGGGACTGAAAACGGCTATGTCATCCATGGTACGCAAACCCGGGTTTCCCCCTTTAAGTCCCTTTGCAGCGTGTTGACCATTCCCCCTGAAAAGTGGGCAAGGGGGGAAATTTTCATGCCAAAAGGCTGACGTGGACTCGTACAGTCCAAATGGGTTGGGGGGATAAAGGCAGGGTTCCCTTGCCTCACGGGTCAGGGGGAAACTTCCAATTTTCCCCGGTCAGATCCATGATGGTCGGCACTTGGGGCCCCCGGCCCAAAGATCGAGCAGGTCTTTGTTTCGTGGATTGGGTGGGTCAGTGGGCCGTGACAGCGTTGAGCCCCTGTAGTCCACGCGAAAAAGGGGGGGGCCGATCCCTTCTTGGGGGCAAGGACTACAGGTGAGGCCCCGGCACCTTTTTGGATGCCTTTGGGACCCCCGCTTCACTCTCGCAAACCCTCCCATGTGCTGCCCCCGAACCAAACTTCCAAAATTTTTCCTTTTATTTCTTAATTCCCCATTTTTTTTTTTGGGGGGTTTCCAATTTTTGGGAAAAAAGGGGGGGGTGGGAACCCCCCCCCCCCCCCCCCCCCCCCCCCCCCCCCCCCCCTTTACTCCGTTCCCTTCCCGGCACGTTAGTGAACAATGGGAAGGGGTGGGGGTTGCCAACAGCTGGGACCGGGTTGGGCCTTTCCCGGAGCTGTCCCCCAAATTCCCCGTCCTCTATGGACCCACCGCCCTGGGCCCCGGGGAAAACCCGTCCAAAAAGGGGTTTTCCGGGTTTTCCCTTTTCCCCCGGGGAGGTTTCCCCACGGGAAGGGCAATTTCCCCCGCTCATGATGCGCCTTCTCATGTTTTTACGTGGAAGGCCTTCCGCCTTCCCCCCCGGGGTGGTCCAGGGTGACCAGGTACGTGACTGCGGGTTAAAATTGTTGGTGCAAAAAACATATGGGGCCCTTCCCCGGCTGCCTTTAAGGCCTTTTTTCCCTGTTGGGACGGGGACCAGGACCCACAAATTTCTGAAACCCAACCCCGGGAGGTCCTCTCCAAGCGTTCCCGGTCGTCCACTGTTTCTGGTCGGCTTGGGCCGTGCAATTTTTTGTGCACTAGCTGTGTCAAAAGGGCCCGCATTTTGTCACGGGAAAGGCAAGAATTAAATCAATGACCGACCCCCTCCGGAGATTGCCAAGTCTCCTTCCTTTGCCTCTTCCCCGAGCCCGGGTCCCCGTACACCCTAACCCATACAGGGCCCCCGAAGGGAGCAAAAAAACCCCTTGAGGTTTGGGAATTTTCCCCGGGATGCGGAATTTGCAAGTGGGGGGGAGGTAAACCCCCTCCCTGTGCCCCCCGTGGAGTCGACCAAAAATTTTTAAGCATCTGCTTCACTGTACCATTGAACCGCACACAGGCCCTTTGTCTGTGGGTGGTACGGGTGGCCACCAGATGTTGCACCTGTAAACAGCTTTCACAAGGACTCCCATTAAACTGCGCATGAATGGGGCCCCCGGTCAGTGGCTTTTTCCCGGGAAAGCCCATCGGGAGAAAATCTCCCGTAAGGGGGAGGCCAAACCCTTGGTGGGGAATGGACGACAAGGCTACCGCTTCCGGGGGTTTCAGAGTGGGTAGTCTATACCAGTTTGTATGAAACGTTTCCCGGAGTGCTGGGAAAGGACAGCCCGGGCCAAAATTTAAATCCACAAAACCCCCTCCTGAAAGGCTCGTCCCTTTTATAGGCGTGGTACCCCGTGGGGCTTTGGGGCCCCGGCCCCCGCCTTCCCCACCCCTTTTGACAGGTGTCCCGGAACGGGTAGGGAGCCAAAATTTAGTCCCCATCTTTGGCCAGTAGAAATGCTGGGCCAGCCTTTCCCTTGGTCTTGGCGATCCCCAGGTGTTCCCCGGGAAACGGAATTATTGCGAAACCCCCAAAAAACTCCGCCCTGAAACGGTTTTTGGGGACCCCCCAAAACCCTCGGTCCCCCGGGCCATGGCCTCGGTGGGGGGAAAAAAGGTCGGACTGTCCGTGGTTTCAGCCGTCCTTGGTCCCCAGGGCCCCCCCGCCCGGTTTTCTGAGGGGCCAAGGGTGGCGGGGCCGCCTGTCCTTGAAAAGCTTTCAGGCTGTATTTAGCCGCTAACGCGGGCCCGAAACTCTTTGAAAAGAGTGGCCAGAAAAAAAGGACGAGATGCCCAAAGCCATCGTCGGTTCCTGGGGGCCCTTTTTTCCTGGCCCTCAACCCAACCCCCGGAATTTACCTGGTCCGATGGGAGGATACCGTCGGGCCCCCGAGGGGCCCCCTGGCCCCCCCCCAAAAATGCGGGAAATGACAGTGGCCAAAGGGCCCCTGCAAAAAGTGGTGGGGCTCCCTCCCCCCCGGGTCTTTTTAAGTTGCCAGTCGGGGTTGGCCCCAAAAACCCGGCCCTCCGACATCCTGTTTGGGGGAGACCCTGCTCTGTGGCCTTCCTGGGAGCCCTGCATCACCTTTATTTCTCCCCCACCACAGCGGTCTGCCCCTTGTTTGGGCCCCCTCTGTTTCCCACCAGAGGACAAAAAACCCAGAAGGGTTGCTGGGCAAACCCTGTGCCCTTTTTGCAACCCGCTGCCTTTTTCTCCTTCCACAGGATGGAGAGGGGCACCCAGGTTTTTTCCCCCAACTCCAAATTTCTCCCCAAACAGTAAAGCATATTTAAAAACATTGTTTGCCCAACATTAACCTGGTTGGATGAATATACATTTGGGGGAGCGAACCTTGGGGGTTAGGGGCAATTTAAAACGGGCTACCCGCCGCCCCAAGTCTGTCCCTAAACCAAAAATACGCCGGAATGTTCGGCGGACACCCAACCTCCCGGGGGAAATTTCCCCGGCCCCGGCCCCCCGGGCCAAAAAACCTTTTGGCCCAAATGGCAGCGCCGGCAAAAAACCCCTCCAAATTTCCGGAGACAGGCGCAAGTCTTTTTGGGGGTAACATGTCCTTTGGGGGTCAAACCCGCTCAGGCCGCCCCCCCAAAGGGCATTCCGCGCCGGGGTTTTCCAAAAATTTCCCCTGGGGAACAGGGGGCCTACGTGTGAAATGGCTGGTAGTTATTTAAAGGGGGGTTCCCCCCACCCCCCCCCCACCAAAAAACATTGGGGGGGCCTTTAAAAAAGGGGTTGGGGGCGGGGCCCCTTTTGGGCTGGGGGCAAAGCGGCCTTTAAAAATGTCCGGCTGTTTGCAAAGGGTTTACAGGAATTTGGGGTTTTCCCCCACAGACATGGGAAGCATGGGCTGGGGGCCCCTGGGTTAGGGGGGAGGGGGCCCAAAGGGCCCTGCGGGCATCTTAAACCCCCCTCCCCGTGGTGTTGGGTTCCTGGCCACCGGTGCCCGATTGGTTGGGGGTAAAAAATTCCGCGAGGTTTTCCCGTGGCGGGGGGCCCCACCAAAAGGTTTTTGGGGCCGCAGGTTTCTGGTGGTGGTCCTCCGGGCAGTTCCACCAAAAAAATGCTCCGTGGCGATGAGGGTCCTTATTGCTTGGACGGTGGTTTATCTTTAGCACCGGGGGTCCCCCTGGTCGAGGGTCTCTTGGAGGGCCCCCATTTGGTCGGCCCAGCTGTCTGTTGGACCCCCTGCAAAACTTCCCCGGGGCTTCTTCCTGTACATCTCAGGGTGAGATTGTACTGCCCCGGGTCGTGCTTTGGGGTTGATTCCCTCGGGAGGTAGGGTGGTTCGTGGGCAGGGCCTCGAAGTTTCCAGAGCTTTACCTCCCGAAGAGAGGAAAATCAAAAAAACCCCAAAACCCACTGGTCCCCCAAAGGGACATGGTGCTTGGCCGGGCCCAAAATTTTTTTAAAATTGGTCCAGGCAGGAAGGTGTCCCCCGGGGCTCCAAACCCTTTTATCCAACAATTGGGGGAAAATTCCCCCGCCCCTTTAATTTTGGGGCCCTGGTTTGGTTTTGGGAGGGCCCCCTTCCTGGCGGGGGGGGAATTGGCCCCCTTTTCCGGGTGTGCCCCCTTGTAATTTGGTTTTGGGGCCCCCCGGTCCCGCCCGGGCGTTCTCGGCCCCTCCAGGACGTTCTGCAGTGCTAGGGGGCTTGTTTTTGGCGTCGAGGGTTTTTCCGCCCCAAAATTTTGGGGCCGGGCAGCTTGCGGGAGAATTGCCGGAAAAATGAGGTGCCCCACTTTCGGGCCCTCGGAAAACGTGTGGCTGGCTCCTTTAGGAGCCGAAACCGGGGCTCCCCCCGCCTTCCATAGTTAAACGCCTGGCCTGGGCCGAGTCCCCCTGGCTTAAATTTTCCCCCGACTGTTTCCCCCGGCCATAACCCGCTTTGCCCCTTTCTATGCCAAACCATCCCCCGCAAACCCCAAACACTGGGTTACTTGACACAAAAACCTTTCAAAACCTGGGAAAGAACCCCCAAAAACCCTTTTTTTTGAAATCTTTTAATGGTCTAGTGCTGAGTTAAATTTTAAGACCCCAGCAGCAAAAAAACCCCTCTGGGAAATCCTTTGGGATTTTGGGGGGTACAGCCCACGCACTCACCCAAAAACTTTTTTCTTGTCCCCACCCCTCTGCCACCAATATGTGCGAAAACAAACCTAGTACGCCGCCCCTTTTGGGGAAAGCGGCCTGACTTGGGGGGGTATCTCGACGTTGCGTTTCCCCCTTGGGGAGTCAAGGTCGCCGTTTTTTGTTCCCCTGTTAAACCCTTTCCCACCAATGGCACAGGAAAAACAAAAGCTGGCCCCCCCAGTTGTCGTTTTTTTAAAAAGGGGGGGGGGGCCGGTCCGGGTTTCCGAAAAAAAAATTATAAACAGGGGCGGAACAACCCTTTTGGGTAGGTATATACTATAGACAGGGAATTAGGCGTGTGGGCCCCTTTATCAAGCAGGGCTAAACAAAATTAAAATTTTTTAGATTTAATTTGCCTTGGGGGGGCACACTTTGACGGTAATATGTACAAAAATGGATAAAAATTATTCAGGGCAGAGGGGGGTTTCAAATACAATTAGGATTACAGACAAAAGGCAGTTAAAAAAAAGTTTAAGTTCCCCCGGGTTTTTGCTTTTGGGGCCCCGGGCCCACGGGGGGGAGTTTTGGCCCGGCTGCGCGTGATGATGTTACTGGACCTGCTTCGGGACCCCCCCCCTTTTGGGTCCAAAAAGGGGGAGCCAAGCCCTGGCTCCGGTTTATCTGCGAGGGGCAGCCCATTCGCGGGCCCCCCACACCCCCTGGGACGGTCTATGAAAAAACCCCCCACTCAGGTCATGGGAGTTTCTGATACAAAACCAAAAATGGACTAAAAACTCGGCAGGGGAAAATTTGGGACAGAACCAAGCCGGTGGGGGACCATCAGAACCGTTGGGTTTTCCGGGCCCCGGATATCAAAAAATTTCTTATTTTTAAAGGACCCTTTTAGGCCCCCGGGTTTTGGATAAACTCAGTCCCCGTGTGTCCCGGAAAAACCCGGAAAATAGGGTGTTTTGCGGGCGGGGAGTTCCTTTTTATGCGATTTGAACTCGCCGTGCGCCAAAATTTTGAGCTTTGGTTGCCTATAAAACGATATGAATATCGGGAGACCCGACTGGGGTTTAATTTTAGCGAAGTCTTTGAAGCTTTTCGAGCATTTGTTCCCGGGGCTAATTAGGTTTAAAAGAGGATCCCTTTTTTGGGTTGACCCCATGCTTTTGGCGGCTTCCTTCAAAAGGCATTTACACTGGGCTTCATTTTTCTGGTTAATTTTTAGCTTGGGTTTGTTGGGGGGGGAAAGGGCCGGGGATCTGATTGATTACGAATGGGGGAGCAATAAGGAATTCTTCCTCACTTTGGAAATTTCACCCATAGTTGGGTTTTCATGCGAAAGGTTTTGGGGGGATTTTTTCCCTGATTCCGCAAAACTTTACTCTTTCTTGTCTGAATTATCCAATTAAAAAATAACTTTTACTTGATATGCCTTAAAAGAGTGCCCTCCAAAATGGAGGACCCACAGCAACAAACACCAAAATTTGTTCTCCTAGAGAGGAAGAAATGCTGGTTCCTCTAAATCTAAATATCCAATATAGTGGTGCTGACCCAAAGGGTGAAAATTGCCCTCCTCGGCGGAGTAGTCGCCCCAATAGGAGCGGCCCCACCTATTGAGAGCGCACCCTAGGTCAGACCCCTTAAACAGTTCCTAAAAGGATACCAGCAGGCCTCCCAAATGTGCTATATACACTCGAGGAGAAACAATTCTATCCACATAAAATCATTCTTTTAGTCACATGTACAAAACAAGAAAAAAAAAAAAAAAAAAAAAAAAACGGTCTGTTGTATCATTGATTCAGAAACCTGTGTGATTTGTTCAAGACCAACAAACAAAAACAACGTTCCGTTGTATCATTAATTCAAAAACCCGTGTGATTTGTTCAAGACCCGACGCGTTTCCCCCAAAGATTCTATAGGGTTCATCAGGGGTAACAAGAGAACATTTAGCCAACAAGACTAAAATCACAGCATACATAGACTAATAGATAAAGATACTTAGCAATGATATCCTTAATGGTGGTAATGCCGTCAAGATAATCCAATAAGATACAGATTGATGATGTGTCTGATGCCTCAGTGTGTATCATCCACACTGAGGCGTCAGACACATCATCAATCTGTCTCGTATTGGATTATCTTGACGGCATTACCACCATTAAGGATATCATTGCTAAGTATCTTTATCTATTAGTCTATGTATGCTGTGATTTTAGTCTTGTTGGCTAAATGTTCTCTTGTTACCCCTGATGAACCCTATAGAATCTTTGGGGGAAACGCGTCGGGTCTTGAACAAATCACACGGGTTTTTGAATTAATGATACAACGGAACGTTGTTTTTGTTTGTGGGTCTTGAACAAATCACACAGGTTTCTGAATCAATGATACAACAGAACGTTGTTTTTTTTTTGTTTGTTTTTTTTTTCTTGTTTTGTACATGTGACTAAAAGAATGATTTTATGTGGATAGAATTGTTTCTCCTAGAGTGTCTATAGCACATATGGGAGGTCTGCTGGTATCCTTTTAGGAACTGTTTAAGGGGTCTGACCTAGGGTGCGCTCTCAATAGGTGGGGCCGCTCCTATTGGGGCGACTACTCCGCCGAGGGGGGCAATTTTCACCCTTTGGGTCAGCACCACTATATTGGATATTTAGATTTAGAGGAACCAGCATTTCTTCCTCTCTAGGAGAACAAATTTTGGTGTTTGTTGCTGTGGGTCCTCCATTTTGGAGGGCACTCTTTTAAGGCATATCAAGTAAAAGTTATTTTTTAATTGTTTTTTTTTCTTCACTGTGAATTTTTGCTACAAATTTAACCCAAATAGGCAAAATTAGATTTATGTCTGTGAGTTTTTTTTTTTTTTGTCTGAATTATCATCTGAATAAGTACAGTGATCTATCTCATAACAAGCGGGGATATGTCGTGGAGGTGGTGGAGTACCTCCTTTCACACAATTACTTCATGTTCGATGGCACCTATTACCTACAAAAACCGGGTGCCCTTATGGGAGCTCGTTTCTCTCCCTCCTTGACTGGCATTTTTATGTCGGTCTGGGAGGAGAGATACATTTTTCGGATTCCAGTTCCTTCTCCCCCCACATCATCTGGTACGGAAGGTACATTGATGACCTTCTGATGGTGTGGGGGGGACGGCACAACAGGCCTTGCAGTTTGTGGAAAGCATCAATAATAACAAAATGAACCTCAAATTCACTTTCCAGAATCATATTAGTACCATATCCTTCCTTGATGTGACTCTGACAGGTTGTCCAGAGGAATGTATTAAGATTACACCATATAGAAAATCCACTGCTCGCAACTCTTTGTTGCGTTCAGATTCTTGCCATCCACGGCATGTCGTGGATAACATCCCATATGGAGAACTAGTCTGTATGAGGAGATGCTGCACGGATTATTCACAGTATCGGCTAGCAGAGCAGGAAACCTGTGCTAGGTTAAGGGAACGTACCTACACATCCACCATAATTAGGAGAGCACAAAGCAGAATTAAACGTACGGATAGAAAATCATTATTGCAAGATGTTCCAAAAATGAATAGTACTAACGACTTCATCACATTTTCCACAACGTATAGTTTGCAATTTAAAGACATTGTTAAAATTATTAAAAATCATCTCCCCCTATTGTATACTAATCCAGAGTTACAAAAACTTTTGCAATGCAACACGCGTTATGTACCTAAAAAAGCACCCACATTGGGTTCTCTGCTATAACCTAGCTTTTTCTCTTATTCCACCTCATCACAAAGAAATTGTCTCAGTTCAACAGGCTTCTACGGCTGTGGTCACACACAATGTACAGCCTGCAAGTATGTTTCTAAAACCAAAGCATTTGAATCCTTTGTGACCAAAAAGGTTTACAGTATTAAACAATTTATGAACTGTAACAGTAAATTCGTAATTTACCTTATTGCTTGTAATACTTGCAGGCTTCAATATGTGGGTTGTACCACAGGGCCACTAAAAATCAGAATTAGGAGACATCTCACTGATGCCCTGAGGAGTCACCTCTTTAAATGATCACGTGCGTCTCAGCACTTTCAAGAGGTGCACGGGGGCGACTTACAGTCATTCAGCTTTTGCGCTGTGGAGAAAGTGACACAAGCACCGAGAGGTGGTGATCTTTACCGCAAGCTTTTAGCCAGGGAATCCATGTGGATTTTTAAACTAGGTACAAGAATTCCTGCAGGTCTGAATATCCTACAGGACATAACTTACCATTATTGATCTGTCCTTGAAGCCTATACATACATATATAGATTGGCACTATGTTATTTAGTTTTAGAAAGTTGTGTGTTTAAAGTTTTTACATTTGTTACTTTGCGGAGAGGATAACACGTCACAGGGGGCGTTTTCTTCCCTTTAGATCATGTGATCCTCTAGAGTACTACTATATATAGCAAGCATTAACGGTTCTAAACATAGGTTACCACGACTAAGGACTTATCTCCGAAATGTGTCGGTCTTCAGTGGCTAACTATGGTGCCACACAAGCGTTAGAAGCATCACCACCCTCCATGTATTGCATTTTAATCGAGTTGGTAATAAAGCATTGGAATTTTTATCCTTCTACGATTCAGTGTCTTGGACGAAGCTGGCTGCATTTTTCTAATTGCTCCTCGGGGCAGGGTTTACCTGCTGTCTGTGCCCGAGACCAAGGCCATGTCAGACCATATACAGGAGAACCTCAAGAAGGGCTTCATCCGCAAGTCCTCTTCACCGGCCGGAGCAGGCTTCTTCTTTGTGGAGAAAAAGGATGGCTCGCTACGTCCTTGTATCGACTACCACGGCCGTAATAAAATTACGGTGAAGAACCGCTACCCGCTGCCTCTGATCATGAAGCTCTTCGACCAGCTCCGTGGAGCCAGGATCTTCTCCAAACTGGATTTGCAGGGGGCCTATAACCTAATCCGCATCCGTGAGGGCGACAAGTGGAAGACGACATTCAACACCTGGGACGGGCATTTTGAATATTTAGTTATGCCCTTCGACCTCTTCAACAGTGTTTTAGGGCTTCGTTAACGAGATCTTCAGGGACCTCTTATACTCCTGCGTGGTCGTGTATCTTGACGATATTCTGATTTTCTCGCCTGATCTCAAGTCCCACCATTTCCATGTGCGCCAGGTCCTCAGTCGTCTCCGGGAGAATCACCTGTTCGCCAAATTAGAGAAGTGCCAGTTTCACCAGTCCAGCCTGCCCTTCCTAGGATATATCATCTCTGCCAAGGGACTTCAGATGGATCCGGCCAAACTATCTGCCGTCCTGCAATGGCCTCGTCCAATCGGCCTTCAGGCCATCTAGCGGTTCTTGGGCTTCGCAAATTATTACCGCCAGTTTATCCCGCACTTCTGGACACTGGTGGCTCCCATTGTGGCCCTCACTAAGAAGTCGGGCAATTCCAGGGAATGGCCACAAGCGTCTGAATACGCTTTCTCCCGGCTCAAGGTGGCCTTTACCTCGACACCCGACTTGACCCATCCGAACGTCGAGAAACCATTCATCCTGGCAGTGGACGCTTAGACTGAAGGAGCATGGCCGGAGCTCTCTCAACGGGACTGCCAGGGCAAGTCGGTGGCGTATGGGTTCTTTTCTAAGACATTCTCTCCAGCCGAAAAGAACTACACTATTGGAGACCGCGAGTTGTTGGCCATTAAAATGGCCCTTGAAGAGTGGCGACATCTGCTGGAAGGGGCTTACCATCCAGTTAAAATTTACTCTGACCACAAGAATCTTGTGTACCTCCAGACGGCTCAGCGCCTTAATCCCTGGCAGGCTCGTTGGTCTCTCTTCTTCTCACGATTTAACTTCGTGATCCATTTTCGCCCGGCCGAGAAAAACGTCAAGGCTGATGCCCTATCGCGGGCCTCGGACGTCGTGGGTGAGTAGTCTGCACCCAGTCACATCATTACACCTAACCGTCTGATTGCTGCGGCTCCGGTGGATCTTCGGCAGATTCCTCCTGGCAAGACGTACATTCGCCCTGCGCTTCGAGGGAGAATCCTGAAATGGGGTCATGGCTCTCGGATTGCTGGACACCCGGGTAGTCGTACGACGAACCAGCTTATAAGCCGCTACTATTGGTGGCCTGAACTCGTCCGGGATGTCAAGGACTTTGTGGATTCATGCTCCTCGTGTGCCCGCAACAAGGCACCCCACCTCAAGTCTGAGGGTTTGCTTCTGCCGCTGCCCATTCCAGACCGCCTGTAGTCCCATATTGCCATGGACTTTATTATGGATCTGCCCCTGTCTGATGGTAATACCGTCATCTTGGTCATCGTGGATCTTTTTTCGAAGATGGCACACTTTGTACCACTGCCCGGGTTGCCATCTGTGCCTTGTCTGGTGACCCTCTTCTTCCGGAATGTCTTCCGTTTGCATAGCCTTCCTCAACACATTGTCTCGGATCGCAGGGTAGAGTTTGTCTCCAGATTATGGTGGTCCCTCTGTTCTCAGTTTAAGGTGGATCTGGATTTCTCCTCTGCTTACCATCTGCAGACAAATGGGCAGGTGGAAAGAGTCAACCAGATCCTGGAAAATTACCTACGTCACTTTGTGTCGGCTCAGCAGGACGATTGGTCGGGCTTGTTACCTTGGGCAGAGTTCACTTACAACTCTCTGGATTCGGAGTCTGCGGGCACTTCTCCATTTTTTGTGGTCTATGGATTACATACCAGCCCACCCCTCCCATTGTCTTCGTTCTCTGACGTCCCTGCCGTGGACACCTTGGTTCATGACCTGGAGGCCGTCTGGAACAGCACTCAGCGTTCCCTGCATCAGGCCTCCACCAAGATGAAACTACGAGCGGATAAGTACAGGAGGGCTCCCCCCTCGTTCTTCCCCGGGGATAAGGTCTGGCTTTCCTCCAAATATTGCCGCCTCAAGATTCCATCTTACAAACTGGGTCCCCGCTACCTCGGTCCTTTCGTGGTCCAGAAGAAGATCAACCCACCTACAAGCTCCGGCTTCCCCCCTCGATGCGGATCCCGAACTCCTTCCACGTCTCCCTGCTTAAACCAGTTATCTTGAACAGGTATTCCAAGAGCATGTCACCTCCCGCCCCGGTGGCCGACACCTCTGATGTCTTCACCGTAAAGGAAATCTTGGCCATGAAGATTGATTGGAAGGGGTTCGGGCCTGAGGAAAGATCGTGGGAGCCAGAGGAAAACATCATGGACCAAGGGTTGTTTGGAATATTTCTTCAGGCCAGAGGGAGGGGGGGGACCAAAGGGGGGGGGTACTGTCATGCGCGGCGCTGCAGCCCGTGGTCCGGCCTGCAGGCGTGCTCGTGTCCCTGTGGATCCCCTTGCGCCCGGGGCGGGTGGCCCCGCGGTCCGCGGGTGCACCCGCTCCCAAGGGCACTGTCACTTACCTGACCACGCTCCTGATCTGTCTCAGCCGCTGCCGGCCACTGCGCGCGTCCACGCTCCCTAGGGCACACGCGCGCCGGCTCTGTTCCATTTAAAGGGCCAACGCGCCGGTAATTGGTGCTGCCGGCCGCTGACCCTATATATTGGCTCCACCTCTTCACTGAATTCGCCGATTCAGTAGTGCCCATACCTTTTAGTCTCTACTGTGTACCAGTTCCGTTTACGCCCGTCTTACGTCCACAAACCTTTGCTGCCTGCCCTGACCTTCTGGCCTGACCCTGACTACGAGTTTGCCTGCCGATTCTGTACCGCGTTACGCCTTGGCTGCCTCCGCAAACAAGTCACATTAGGGGTAGCGACCTGGTGGAATGCCGCCGCAGCAAGTCCATCCCGCTTTGTGGCGGGCTCGGGTGAAAACCGGAACCCACTTAGACTTTGCTCCCTGGTGAGGCTTCTACCAACGCTTGCGGCGGTCCAGGGAATCCACTACCCCAGTCCGTTACACATGTTCAGTGTCGGACTAGGGGGCCTGGAGTTCACAGGGGAGTTCATCTTATGACCCCCACCCTACAGCTACTGTACATGAAAATATTACCTGCCTCTCGGACATAAATACGTCCATTTTACCATTTTACTGTGCGAAACAGAAGTGTATTGTGTAGTACACAATGCCAAGTGAGTCACATATCTGTCTGTCTCACACTTCTGTCTGTCTCACACATTTGTCACAGTCTAACATATAATAGACACATGGCTAAGTACATACAATATCCGCCTACGAATTTTCCCTCAGTCATGCATCTTGCCACTTTGTAAAATAAACACCACTGTGAACACAGTCAAGAAAGTAAAAGTGAAACCTCTTAAGGGACAGGTGTGCACTCACTCTTACAATCAGGGACAAGTGTACGCTGCCAATATACAAGAGCTGATGCAACCTACAATACCACAGTAAAGAGACCACATAGTGGTCAAACACCAGCTCAGCTCACTGTCACGTGACAGTGGCTACAACACTGATCCAGCACAGAAGCAAAATAACCCCTGACATCCAGGGACTCACAGGAGACGTCTTATCTGATGAGTCGTTCTCTTCTCTCATGAGTCGTTTTCTTCCTTTCTTCCAGTTCAAACCACTATGATGACTTCTCCTGGCCATCACTTGTCCCTGCAGAATTTACACACAAATAAGAATCCCCACTTTTCCAGCACATCTTTACCTATTCCCACTTCTGTACAAACTTACCAGGGGTGGAAGAGCAGGTATAGGCCATAGCTTAGAGGCACAGTCTCAAAGAGGGTTGGGGGGAAAAAAGAGGACTAACCAGGGGGATTGTGCTAAGGCTATGTCCTGAATCCCTCAGAATCATATCACCAGGTAGGTTGGCAAGGCCCTAGGTAGGTAGATAAATGAGCAAGGGTCCAGATACCTAGGTAGGCCGTATTTAGGTAGGTAGATCCCCGTTAGGTAAGATGGTAGAAATTAGGTAGGTAGGTAGACAACATGCAGGTTGGTGGGTAGGCCCAAGTTAGGTAGATAAGTAGGCCCCAAGTAGGTAGGTAGGTGGGCCACTGGTAGGTATGTAGATAGCCCCAGTAAAATAAATAGGTTCGAGTTAGGTAGTTTGATAGGCCCCAGTTAGGTTGGTGGGTCCCAGTTAAGTAGGTTGTAAGTGGACCCCAGTTAGGTAGGTTGTAGGTAGATGATAGGTGGGCCCCAAGTAGGTAGATTGATAGACCCCAGTTAGGTAAGGTGAAGGTAGTTAGGGCCCCAGATAGTTAGGCTGTAGGCAGGTGTTGCCCCAGTTAGGTAGACTGTAGGTAATTAGGGTCCCAATTAGGTAGGCTGAAGGTAGTTAGGGCCCCAGATAGGTAGGCTATAGGTAGGTAGGGCCCCAGTTAGATAGGCTATAGGTAGTTAGGGCCATAGCTAGGTATACTGTAGGTAGCTAGGGTCCCAGCTAGGTAGGCTGTAAGTAGTTAGGGCCCAACTTAGGTAGACTGTAGGTAGCTAGGGCCCTAGTTAGGTAGGTTGTAGGTAGCTAGGGCCCCAGTTAGGTAGGCTATAGGTATTTAGGGCCCCAGTTAGGTAGGTAGTAGGTAGTTAGGACTCTAGTTAGGTAGGCTGCAGGTAGGTAGGGCGACATCACGCTGACGTGACAAGCGGCTGTCCGGCTTCTAGTGAAGTCTGGTGTAGGCAGCGAGATGATGTGACGACATCACGCTGCCTACGTCACCACTGGAGGCTGACGCCTGGTAGGCTTAAGACTGCCAAGGCCGTACAGTCCCGAGGATCGAGGACATTAGATCAGGCATTCTGAGGCGGTATGCTTTGGCCAGCTCTGTGTGTCAGTGACAGTATTTCCGGGGCCCACCGAAATTCAGGGACCACTGGGGGTTTCACCGACTCCCCGGTGGGTCCCTGATTTTCGGTGGGCCATTCAAAGCCTGCCCATGATTACTTGTTAAACAGAAAAACGCTGGCTAAAAATATAATATTCTCATATTAAACAAGTCACTGGTCAGACCACACATGGAATATTGTGTACAGTTTTGGGCACCAGTGCACAGGAAAGACTTTGTAGAGTTTGAACAGGTTTAAAGGCGGGCAGCAAAAATAATAAAAGGAATGGGTGGACTGCAATACCCAGAAAGATTAGGAAGATTAGGCTTATTTAGCTTAGAGAAAAGATGGCTTCAGAGGGACATAATAAATATGTTTAAACCCTTACCGACATTTGACGTACCCATACGTCAAGGTCAGGTAGGGCTTCCCGCAACTTGACCTATGGGTACGTCATGGCAATCTTGCGAGCTCACGATATAGGGTCTTTTTAAGGTTTAGCACCTTAGGGTGTCAACAAACCTGAAATGGCGCCTAAATAAAATCGTAATGAAAATGAGACCGCAGAGTCCGGTAGGTGCTCCTCCTATTCTGGGGCTTGTGGTTGAGCCAAATAGCACACTAGGGCCACATGGGATATCTCTGAAAACTGCAGAATCTGCGGAATTGATGTTGAGTTGCATTTACCTGGTCACATCTACTGTGTTCTAGTGAATAATGAATAAAAAATGAAAATCTTCAAAAAAATTTAGAATTTTCACCTCCACTTTGCTTTAATTTCTGTGAAATACCTAAAGGGGTAAGAAAATACCTAAATGCTTTTCTAAATACTTTAAGGGGTCTAGTTTCTTGAATGGGGTCATTTATGGGGGTAACATAAAGACCCCTAAAATCCACGTCAGAACTGGACTGGTCTCTAAAAAAAAATCTATTTTGCAAATTTTATTGAAAATGTGAAAAATGACTATTAAATTTCTAAACCCCCTACTGTGGTAAAAAAAAAAAAAAATTATGCCAACCTACAATGGACATATGGTAGATGCTAGTTATAAACTATTTTGAGAGCAGTAACTATCTGTCTGACACACAGAAATTTTTTAACTTTGAAAGTTGCAAATGTTTCTAAATTTTCATGATATTTTGATATTTTTCACAAATAAACAAGGACTGTATGGTGTGTTACTAACTTAAAGCACAATGGGTGACATGTATGAAGGAAGGCACGTCAAAGTGAATAGTCGAGTCTTATTTTCAGTATATAATGCGCCTGATGTACGAAAGTGGTTTTTATTAGTGTTGAGCGATTATTATCGACAAAGTTTAAATCGGCACGGTATTTACGTTGATCGGATTTTTTAGATCACGCGATAATTTAGGTTAAAATCTGTGCATAATCTATTAATATTGCGCCATTTTCGGCGCTTCCTGTCATTTTGGCGGCCAGCAAATCAGCTTACAGAATAGAGCAGGGTGAGATGTGTGTGCGACGTCATGACTGGGATGTGTATGGTTGCGATTGGCTGGAAAAATCACATGACCTCGTTTTACATAGAACAGCCCTTCCTGTTCATGATCAGTGTATGTCAGCGTCTCATAGCAGTAGGACATGCGCTCTGCCTCTGTCCAAACAGCTCAGCAAACAGCTCAGCGAAATTATTCTATTTGTTCAGAGACAGCTCTACTTTTAGCTGTGATCCTTAGAACTTAGTTAGATCAGAGATTTGCAGATTTTAGGTAGTTAGGCAGAGAATTTTAAAGGAGCATCTACCGCTGTAAAGTCACGGGGGGGAGCGGGCGAACACAGACAAGCTCTATAAAGGATACTGGATATTGTACAGCCAAAACTTTGTTTAGACATTGCATTGCCTTATATTAGGATACAGATCTTTTCTAGTAACTGCAGGTCTATTTGTTAGGTGCAAAACTCCACTTTTATTATCAGTATACATTTCAGATAGGTGTTCTTTTTAAATTTTTCCCAGTCCAGCTTTGTTGATATAGCCACCTTGCAGTTAAATTTGAATACAGCAATTTTGTAGTCACCACAGGTTGATAGGTGCCAAAAAAATACCTTTTATTATCCCGTATACATTTCAGATACGTGTTTTTTTCACTTTGGCGCAGGCCAGCTGTGTTGATAGAGCCACCTTGCAGTTAAATTTGAATCCAGCAACTTTGTAGTCACCACAGGTGTACTGATAGGTGCCAAAAAATACCTTTTATTATCTGTATACATTTCAGACAGGTGTTTTTTTCACTTTTGGTCAGTCAAGCTTTGTTGATAGATCTACTTTGCAGTTAAATTTGAATACAGCAATTTTGTAGTCACCACAGGTGAATTGATAGGTGCCAAAAAATACCTTTTATTATCCCGTATACATTTCAGATACGTGTTTTTTTCACTTTGGCGCAGGCCAGCTTTGTTGATAGAGCCACTTTGCAGTTAAATTTGAATCCAGCAACTTTGTAGTCACCACAGGTGTACTGATAGGTGCCAAAAATACCTTTTATTATCCGTATACATTTCAGACAGGTGTTTTTTTCACTTTTGGTCAGTCAAGCTTTGTTGATAGAGCTACTTTGCAGTTAAATTTGAATCCAGCAACTTTGTAGTCACCACAGGTGTACTGATAGGTGCCAAAAATACCTTTTATTATCCGTATACATTTCAGACAGGTGTTTTTTTCACTTTTGGTCAGTCAAGCTTTGTTGATAGATCTACTTTGCAGTTAAATTTGAATACAGCAATTTTGTAGTCACCACAGGTGAATTGATAGGTGCCAAAAAATACCTTTTATTATCCCGTATACATTTCAGATACGTGTTTTTTCACTTTGGCGCAGGCCAGCTGTGTTGATAGAGCCACCTTGCAGTTAAATTTGAATCCAGCAACTTTGTAGTCACCACAGGTGTACTGATAGGTGCCAAAAATACCTTTTATTATCCGTATACATTTCAGACAGGTGTTTTTTTTCACTTTTGGTCAGTCAAGCTTTGTTGATAGATCTACTTTGCAGTTAAATTTGAATACAGCAATTTTGTAGTCACCACAGGTGAATTGATAGGTGCCAAAAAATACCTTTTATTATCCCGTATACATTTCAGATACGTGTTTTTTTCACTTTGGCGCAGGCCAGCTTTGTTGATAGAGCCACCTTGCAGTTAAATTTGAATCCAGCAACTTTGTAGTCACCACAGGTGTACTGATAGGTGCCAAAAATACCTTTTATTATCCGTATACATTTCAGACAGGTGTTTTTTTTCACTTTTGGTCAGTCAAGTTTTGTTGATAAAGGTACCTTGCAGTTAAATTTGAATCCAGCAATTTTGTTGTGATTTGCCGTTTTTTTAATAAGAGACGTTCCAAAACTCTTCCATACCCTCTCAAATTTCATCTTTCTGAACATGAAGCGAAATGCAGGTGGTAAGCGAGCAAAGAGGGGGGTCGGACATGGAGGTAGAGGTACGAGAGAAGGTGCTCCTTCCAGTGCTGGCGACAACACGCAAGCCAGCGGATTGTCGGTTGCAGGACCGTCAGGCCTGTCATCGCTGGGTCAGAACCCTGTGAAAATCAGTAACGAACAGCGTCGCCAATCTGTTCTTCAGTGGTTAATTCACCCTGCATCCAGCAGTCTTACCTCCTCGTCCTCCCAGTCACGGCCACACATGTCGTCATCAGCATCCGTCCAACATGAAGCGAAGGCAGCCCAAATGTCAACTCATGTACCCACCACTGTGGAGAATCCATTTTCTGAAGACCTCTTTGATGACAAAATGCGGTTGTGGTCAGAAGGCATGTTAAAAGATCAAGAGGCCAAAGAGGATGATTTTCTCTGCTCTGACGCCCAGTTACTGATGCCATCAGAGGAGGAGAAGGAAGCCGGTCAATCGGCAAAAATCCTGGGCGGTCGGCAACGCCTTGCAGTCCCTCTTGCTTGTAGCCCGCAGTTCCTGGATGCAGAATGTCAGGACGACGAAGTCACCTGTGTTGATGATGATGATGACGACATTGCGGATCTAACGTGGTCTTTTCAGCAGAATTTGCTTGCGAGCGCTTCATCACTGGACGAGGAGGAAGACGATGGGGTAGTGTCAGTACGGGTTCCGCCTCAAAAAGGGAGAGGGCGGTCGCAGAAGTCCGCTTATATGATCCCGCCAGCCACGGTCAGCGGAAACCCCGCTCCTCGCTTATCGCCGTCAAAAAGGTCCAGGAACCGTCTCAATGCCGTAGCATTCTGTGAGCAAGCGCCCTGATTCCCCCACGATGTCATATCATCTCCTTTGCCATAAACGCATAAGTAGGCAAGAATCTTAGTGTTTTACCTCCACAGCCAACATGGCTAGACACATGCAGCGAATGCATGAGTTGAAATGAGTGTCAACACTTGGCCAAAAAACCAGACAGACCGAACTCCGGGCCTCCAAAACACGTCACAACCCTCTTCTCCCCGTCCTCCTCTCCTCCGCCACCAAGCGTTCCTCAGCTGCCCATGTCTCTCAGAGTCCATGAGTCAGGGATCACCTCCGCTCCAGCCCTCCACCGTCGCCCGAGTACCACCAGCACACACCAGAGACCCACTCCTACCCCTACTCCTTCCGCACATTTGACGACCTCCACACCGTACAGCAGCCATATACTCTAAGCAGCCTAGCCTTCTGTCTGTCCCCGGATGGGGAGCAAAAACACTCTTAAAACAACAACCCCAAACCATACCATCCCAAACGGCCCAAAAGCTAAAATGTCGCAATTTGCCATGGCTTTTTGGCCTGGAAATGTTTGCCAATTCCGTCGGTGGACACAGATGGAGATCTCCCCCCCTGCACGCCTGTGACCCTTGCTGCCCAAATACCCGAATGCTCAAGTCATGGCATTTCTCTTTGCCAGAAAAAGCCCTCCCCGCCTGCCAGCCCACGTGTGCATCGCTAAAATTCAAGCACGTTGTCTGCATCTGTTCGGAAAATCGCACTGACCACCGACACATGGACTATAAGCGCACGGCCAAGGCCGCTATATACTCAGTGACAGGCTCTCTTGTGACTGGGATTGGAATTTTACTGGCGGGTGACGGTGGCTCTCAGGCTCGGCGCAACAGCTAATCAAAACGTGCAGAGAAGTGTGCAGGGCTCATAGTTAGACGACAATTTTTTCTTTTTTGAGTGATTCTTGTTTCTAACCTGCGAAATAACCCAAGGTTGCCCTATGGGGGCCTTGTTTTTATCGCCGTCCCTTCGCAAACATTTATGTTCTTATGTAAGAATGGTTATATTTATTCGTTCCAATAATCCCATTGCCTCTGAGATTTACTGTTATGGGAGGTACATAGACCGAAACCTGCTTATTTGGCCAGGGATCGCTATGTCTGTATCCAAAGTTGGTAGATTACATCAATTTAAATCGAGAGACAATCATTAAATTTACCTTTGAACCATGAAACAAATATAGCTTTTTTTGGATCTCAAAGCTGACAGGGTTCCTGTCAGTGGTGAAGATTCATCTCTCGACATCAGAAACCCTATTTCAGGAATAGTATCCTTTTCTGCTTCCAGTTGCCACCCACCCTGTAATTAGACAATCTACCCAACAGGGGAGATTATTAGATCCAAAAGTAATTTGTAGTCGTACTGAGACATAGAATTGAAAAACAATCGATTAGTGATACGCGGTTAAAAAATGATGGTTATAAAAGTGGCAGATACAATAGAGGGATAAAAAAAATCTCATCTAGAGACAGAAATGATTTTAATTGCTAGCTGACTTAGCAGCACCAAAACAAAGAAAAAAAACTTTCGTTATGGTTTTACTACGGTGTTTCAGCAGACTATTCACTGAAAATCACCAAGATTATACATAAATTTTTACCTTATTAACAGTAGACCACCTGTCCTTAAGGAAATTCCTCTCAAAGATGGATGATAAATATACATCCAAAAGACCCAAAACCGATCAGAAATAAGTCTCCCCCAGAATGAATAATTAAATACTTCGAACCCGCCCGAAAAAACACTTGGATTGATCTTAAAGGAATCTTTCAAGTGTGTCACCACAGATGTGTGCAATGCAGAATTATGGTTATAGCGCGGAACCATTTGAGTCCTTTATAACGGGCAAAAAGTTATAAAATTAAGACCTTTATGAATTGTCTTACCTCACATGTAGTGTACCTCAATTGTGCGATTCAACTGCAAGTTGCAGTACATAGGGTGCACCACCAATGTCCTCAATATCCGAGTGATGGACACATATAATACGCTACTCATCCCAGCCCTCCCGCAAGATTTCCCGGGTGTCCAAGCAATTTACGAGACACACACCAAGTGATTTTACAACATCTCAGGGTTAATAGCCATCAAGAACAAGTAGTAACCGTTACGTGGATGGAGGAGAGCGCTGACTGAATAGAAGGCTTTTTTAGAGACTAGTATTGAACACTAGATACCCCAATGGTTTAAAATATGTCCCGATTTTTACTTTATTTATATTTAACAGTTACTACATATATATCTTAAAGTAAATCCTTTGTTTATGTAAGCAGCACATGTAATTTTTTACGATATTGTTTATAAACAAGTTTTAACAGTTCTATATTAACTGATTGACAAACACTTTTTAGCGTGTGCATACTTCACCTACGATCATTCTTCTCTGCGCTATTCCTTTCCCTCGTTCTAATTTCTTCCGTCTCGTCCTTCTTCTCATGACTTATCGGTTGGTATAGACGTAAGAGTTTAATGGTTATTACAACAGATCTGATCAATAATTTGTTTGAGACTGGTAGAGATATATTTTGACAAGCGTGTAGACTCCCACGTGTCTTCAACATGTTAAGCGGCTACAGGGCTGAGGCAACATCCTCTGGACCTGACTCTTCACAATATGAGGTGACTTTCTTGTTTGGATGTTTTTACCATGATAATTATATATAGGGTGGATAGTTTTCTTCAATAAAGAGTGAAACTTCTGATCATGACTCTACGAAACGACACATCACAGTGTGCAACGTTAGTGCTCGCACTGCAACACAATGAGATCTTTACTTTGCTCAGGCAAGGGCATCTATTGCCAACGCTACAGGGACCGACCTGAGTCAGCGTCATCATTACATAGCTTGCAGCCGCCGCATACACACTAAAGACCAGCCCAGAGCAGCTCATTGAAATATAAAAAATCTCTCTTGGAGACCATCCACTCACAGGACAGGAGAAGCGTTGATGAGCGATCCTGTCTTCTCACACGCTCAAATAGAACGAGCACCGACTGCGCTGCGGCGCCCTAGCAGATAGGTCGTAACTTCAAACTACACAGCGAGCCCCATCTTGTGCCCAGAATAGGCGCGCTGGATCGATGACGCACATAAGATACACGGGTGCAACTCTGCTGGCCGCCCTTAAGATCTTAAGGCCATTGGAGCACAACCCCGTGCTGACCATTGGACAAACATGAACAATTGTAACCTTGTCGATAACCAGAAATTCTAAAGAGCGACCGCGGATACAGATACTCGCGTGGACTGCCTGCTGAGGAGGCTCGAGGTCTAGTCTTCTCAGAACTTCGCCCGTTCCGCGTCGCAAACCACTTGCTAATCGTCCTCCTGACTTGCGTTGCACTCACTCCAGCCTCCCCGTCATCCCGTCTCTCACTTGAGTGACATGTGGCAACACACCTGGTAATTCTCACACCTCACACATGCTCCTAGCGAATGTGGCAGCAGCGCAATGCCATTACGCATAACAAGTGAACAACATGGCCTGACACACGCAGCGTGTGCAGGCCTCTCGGGGTGTTGAGAGCCTAATCGAAAGAGTTGGGAGGTCCAGTGAAAGAGCTCTGCACCACCTTAGCCTCAGTTTGAAGAAGCCACCAAAATGTCAGTGCGGACGATAGCCCTGCTGTCAGTCAAGAGCATTGTATATCTAGTTCTGAACGATCGTTGACACTCTTAAACAACAGGTCCAGCCAGCGTCTGAGGAGTAGAAGGACTCTGATGCTGACACGTATCCTTTCTCTCCATTCGAGAATCCACCAAGGCCCCGACAAGTTTCTCAATTTATCGGTCTTCATTAGGCAGTGGTTCCGGGTCCCAGCAGGCTATGCACAGGCAGCGCATCAGCTCTCAGGGTGCTTCAGCTCAGCAAGTCAGGGCTGGGGTTGAAGCTGTCGCCAGACCAGCGCGGAGGAGGAGGAGGTATTCCTAGACACCGACGTTACCAGACGTCCCCTGCCTTGGCAAAGAGGTTGGCGCAATTTGAGGAGGCAGGACAGATTAGAGGAAGATCATTTGCTCAGTGCCCCTCCGACACGCAGAGTGCTTGGGAAATCAAGCTCCAGCACATCAACAGAGTGCTTGGCATCTCCCAGTTTCCTGCCAACAATGATCCTACAGCATTCTACATGAGGCCATAGACCTAACATGAACAACAGTAAACTATGGTGGCCACCCTCCTGGATCCCCAACACACACAACCAAAACTCAGAACTTACCTTCACACCTTACAACTACACCAAAATAAGATCACGAATTAACAAATGCAGAAATGAGCGCCTTTTCTGCTAGACATTCATGAGTCAACTGAGAACATATCTGATTCTGCGTACTAAGCGCTTCTATCGTCCACTAACCTCAAAGTCCCACAGGATGAGAACAAACCGAGAGCTCACCACCTCGCATACTGACAGCACACATTCGCCACCAACAGATACTAGCCGCCGTAATCGGCAAGGCATAGCATGCAATCAACGGATGCGAGGCGAACGGATAGGCATCAAAAGCCTAATGGGTC
Organism: Phyllomedusa bahiana; assembly: GCA_025379985.1. NCBI lineage: Eukaryota > Metazoa > Chordata > Amphibia > Anura > Hylidae > Phyllomedusa > Phyllomedusa bahiana. Next base: position 72,252 of record JAODAL010012785.1, read on the forward strand.
GACCTCCATGGCGAGATCAGTCTCTATTTAACCCAACCATTCCCCCAACAAACCAGAGCGCATCAAATCTAGACACAACGCCTTCCCTCCCCCGACAACCAATTACAACACAACACGCTACTTTAAGAGCCAAATAACATGCACATGTGCCGACTCGCTGGCTCAACACCGGGATCTTTTGTGTATGTGTTCTAGGACCCAAATAGACTTCTGGGTATCCAAAATCGGACGAATGCGCCCGAGCTTGCTCCCGCCACGTGACATAAGAGGTGTTGTTCCTGCCCACGCAAGCCACCAGTCTATCTGAGCGGGCCAAACGCTTCAGCACAGCTGGAGAGTCATTACAGACAAACGCAGATCCGGCATTTCCACAGCATAAGGGATCGTTGACTTTCATCAAGAAGAATCAAGGCATGGATCCTGATGATTTGTGGCCACCAATTGCCAGGTCACCGATTAGTTGGCCGGTCTACTTCACATTCCTCTCAACAGAAATGGTCCTCTTGAAAACTATTTTTACAAAAATGATAATTTCTTACTGCAAATTTTTTATTCCTTTTCCCCAACAGTTCATTTTGTGCTGGGTTTGCTGTGAGGAGACTTAAAAGGACAGACAAGATTTCATGACAACACCGGTATTCCAATTCCTCACTTTATCTTAGAAAGTTTTCGACATTGTCAATGGTTTTTTGAGGTCAGGTTGCTGTGAGAGATTACCAGCTATAATTGATGGTCCTTTTGACACAGGAAATGTGGCTTCTAAGTGGCACTTATTCCCCATTACAATTTTTAATAGTGTCTGAGAAGTCATATTTATAATTTTTGGGTCTGAGTTGGCTGTGAGATACAGTCTATAATTATGTTCCTTTGAAATGAAAAGGTGGCTTCTAAGTGCATTTCTCCATCACAATTGTTAATATTGCTGAAAAGTCAGTAGTTGTTAATTGTTTGGGGTCATGTCTTGCAGCGTGATTACAGCATAATCATGGTCCTTTGAACAAAATGTGACTTCTAATGCATTTTCCCCTCACATTTTTTAACAGTTGCTGAGAAGTCATTTTTTATATATTTTATTTGGGTCTGTTCTGTGAGATACAGCAATAAATCATGGTCCTTTGGAACAGAAATGTCGCTTTTTAAAGTGCATTTCTCCCTCACAATTTTTAAAAATGGCTGTGAAGTCTCATATTTTTAATAACACTTATTTTGGGTCCATCCACTGCATTATGAAATGCAGCCAATACTACAGTCCTCGCCTATATCTACAAAGATTTTTGTTTTCTAACAAGACAATTGTTTCTTCACTGAATTTCAAAAGTGGCTCAAGGTCATGTTGTGAATTTTGGGGGCATTTTGCTGTGATCATCAGCTAACTAACTACAGGTCCTTTATTATAAAAAAAGTTGTTTTCTAACATACATTTGTTCTTCACAATTTTCCCAAAAGTTGGGGGGGGCATCCAAGGGTCATGCTTTGAATTTTGGGGGGCATTTTGCTGTGACATGCAGCTATACTACAGTCCTATTATAACAAAAAATGTATGTTTCTCTAAAACACAATTGTTCTTCACAAATTGTCAAGAGTGGCGCAAGGTCATGTTTTGGACTTTGAGGGGGCATATTGTGTGATGTGCAGCTTTACTACAGGTCCTATTAATAAAAAAAATGTTGTTTCCCAACTGACATTTGTTCTTCACAATTGCTCCAAAGTGGCTCAAGGGTCATGCTTGAATTTTTGGGGCATTTTGCTTGAAATGCAGCGAGACTACTGGTCATATTGTAAAAATGTTCTAACAGAACATGACATTTGTTCTTCAAAATTATGTCAAGAGGGCTCAAGGGTTGATGGTGCTCTGTCAGAAACAGGAATAGTAGGACAACTGTTACTGGACACAATATTGCAAAATCCTTGTTTTTTGCAAGACATCTCTTAACATAGCTATCAATACCTGTAATTGAGACCCAACCCATTTAATACAATTAAAAAAAGAAACAAAGTCATGGTGGGATTCCATCCTACTTTAAAAATAGTTTTTCTAGAATTAAACTACTAAAAAAACTTGCATGTACTAAAATAGCTGGTAAAAAAAGAATTCCTCTGAAGTGTACAAGGGAGGTATACTGGAAGACTTGACCAGATGAGGTAATTCAAGCAGACTAAGGAGTATGGAGACATGGACAGAGACAAAGAACAGAGACTATTTCCTCCAGCACGGTGAGTAAAATGAGAAAAACGAGGCCAGAAAAAGGGCACCTGGGTGAACAGGAGCTGTTAACCACCATTATTTCCAAGTGAAGGCTCAATTGGCGGTCCGCACTCAACGGAGGGGCAAGCGCTACCCGAGGTCTGAACTGCGTGGTACTTGATAAACGGGCTGGAGGTCTTACCTCACACTTCGCGGCTTCCACAATCTGCATCAGCACGATGTTTTCGTTGCTGCGATCATAAGAGGCATTTTACCGTGTTTAAGAAGATGACGGGACGCCATCCTGGGCTCTCACCCCCACCACTGTAACTCCGGCCCTGGCCAGCTGAACCGCGTGTTGTACACCTTACATACCTTTCTGTAGCTTCGTACGCCATCTTGGGCCCGTCCCGGGTCATTCAGCTCTGGTATTCGCGCCGTCTTTGATCGGAAATGGCACACAGACACTGGGCTCCAGTTTTAATACACTGGCTCACCATTTTAATTGAGGCATCATTGCAAACATACAAAGAAACAAATAAAAAACCTCAGGCGTCTGGCCACGGACCTAATCACGTTAGTCCCTCTCTAGCCGTGGACTGAACCTAGCGTCCAGTACACCAACGCATACACTTGCCATATCCACTGTCCGTCTACTCCTAAGCCTTCTGGGCCCGAGCTCTGCTCCAGCTCCCTTTGCTGCTCTACAACTCGGGTAGCAGACCACGCCCCCCTGTACACCTGACAGACCCCGGCTTTTTATAGGACTATTTCCGAGCCTAATACAAAATGTGGCCTGAACATGGAGTAACGCCCACCCAACGCATTGTCCTACTCCCAATAATACCAACCCAGAACGGCTGAAAAGCCACACTAATCGAATACAGTTGCCAACCGACTTAGCTGGCTGACCAATACATACAGCTGCTCTTAGCCCACCAAGGCCAGGTATCCTTGGTGGCATGTTGTATAGTACCACTCTGGTATATCTCCACCTAGTGGCAGCAACAGTCAACAGTACATGTAGCCAAGTCTGTCACAGTGTTCAGAGATGAACAGACCTAGCCTGGTCTTTCAAAAACCCGCACCCACTGTAAGTCTGGCCCTGCAAGCCGACCTCCGAGTTAACAGAAGCTGACGGCAGCACTGGCTCTCAACCGTTAGGGGCAATCAGAAAGCTTCAAATTTCTCTAAAAAATCCAATTTGATAAAGTGATTTCTTGTGAGGTTGAAGTAGTGCCGAAAAAAAGGGCACACAGGGCGGGACAACACAAATTGCACAATTTGAGCTTAAAATCTTTCGGGCTGGAGTCACAGGTTCGCATCATTGATCTCCAGGGAAGTCTGTCCCAACACTTAAGAAATGATTGGAGGAAAAATTCAACATTAGAATGATTGGCTAATCACTCTAGAAGCCAGGAGGCAAATGTCTTCGCAACTATGAAGTGTTTGGGATGATACAAGGAACATTTGTATTACTTGTGGGGTGTGCGGCAACGAATTAACACACCATCTACACGGTGTAAAAAATACCTTTAAAAACTGCCGGGAGGGTGTAGGTTATGTTAGCACACTTGAAAAATAAAAGCAAAATGATAATAATGTAAAACTATATATTAAACTCCTACAATAAATTCTTTAACAAATGTCAGTTACCAAAAAAAATATTCTAATGAACATCTACTGTACAAAATAGCATAGTGCCACTTTGTGATCTGTGGGTCAAACAGGTTCAGGGGTCATTCTGCGGTACAGGACAGATATAGTCAATGTCAAGTGAAACTAAAATGGTGGTTCAAAGACTCCTTTTCCCAGCACTTTTTAATCTGTGGGTCAACAGGTTTAATGGTATACTGGGGTACAGAACAGGTATAGTCAATGTCCGTTCAACTAAATGGGGGTTGAAAGACTCCTTTTCCCAGCACTTTTTAATCTTGGGTCAGACAGGTTTAATGGTCATACTGCGTACAGGACAGTTATAGTTAATGTCCAGTTCAACTAAAATGGTGGTTGAAAGACTCCTTTTTCCGGCACTTTTAATCTGGGTCATGCAGGTTTGGGCTCATGCTGCGTTCCAGGACAGGGATATTCAATGTCCAGTTCAAGTAAAATGAGGGTTTCAAAATCATACTGCCTTCTGGCACTTTTTAATTTTGGTCAAGCAGGTTTAAGGGTCATGCTGTGGTGCAAAAACAGGGATAGTGAATGGTCTGTGAGTTTTTTCTGTGGCTTTTATAACATATGTGTTGCCTAAGATGTTTGCCCGTATCCATTTGACTGTTGTTTGGATATTAATTCCAGCTTCCCCCATCCCTTTGGGTGAAAAATGAAAGGGGTTGTTCCTCTCCCATAGGGCTTTAATGGTCATCGGCGATAATCTATTATCGACTATCGGATATCTTATTGATAATTGCCGATATCGACTATGGACCCGATGACGATAGTCAACGTAATCGCTCATCACTAGTTTTTATGCATTCATAAATGATGTGTAAAGTTCAACGCGCCTCGTCTATGTGTTAGGCGCATTATGGAACTTAGACGCATAAGTAATGCACCTAACATGTATTAAGGTTCTAGACAGGCTGGAAATAAAATAAAAGTCATTAGAATAGCATGTCAGTGAATAGAAACTATGGTACTGATCCTGCTTGGAGGATCACAGGTCCCAGCAATAGCTGTGATGTGCTGGCTCTTGCTGCATGTAGAATAAAGGGTGAGAGCAGCAAAAATAAATTTCAAACAGAGATGGGCGAATTTCTCAAAAATTCGGTTCACCAGATTCACAGAATTTTCTGCAAAAAATCGTTTCGACGCAAATTCATTTGCAGCGAATCGTGTTAAAAAACAGCTGCGGCGAGCCTGTATGGTGTTGCAGAATATTGTGACATGCTCAAATATGCATAGGGAGCGTGGTTTGGTCTTGATACAATGCTATGTTTTAGTATGACACACAGATGACAGGCGCTGCTCTTAGAATCACTTCAAACTTCTCTTCTCTGGGCAGTTACAGGGGCAAAACTGACTAAATAACTGAAGTGGGAAGGTAGCCTGACAAGGTAATGTCAGCGCCAGCTCGAAATAACCGAGCTGAGGGCCGAGATCCTACTATAGCATCAAAGAACGCAATAGTAGGTTCCTGGAGCAGGCACAGGTCGCAGCACCGTAAGGGAACGTCACAGCAGGGGTCACCCCGTGAGGCGACAACTTCCGGTGTCATCTAGCGGCCGTATATTGACCACCAAGCCAACGGTTCTTGAATGGTTGACTAGGTCATCCACTTTCTCCCAGATGACATCTGACAACCCCGGCAAAGAGTCAGTGGGTCCGTAAGACACAACCTTTAGTTGGCATTGCCCGGCAGCAGGTCAGAGGCCCTCACCTGTCCTCAATCCGCCTCTATCCCGTTCGATTCCCACAGCCAGAGAACTACTATGTGCTGTGGGCTCTGCGCCACTGTACAGCGAGGTCAAACTATTTGAGGACAGTGGGCAGCAAAGAGATGGGGAAGACATCCGCTGCTTCTTGCAGAAGCGGGCAAGTAGTGGTGGCATGGGGGGTTATTTTGCAAGTGGTCAGGCTCTGTACAGCGAGACTGTTGAGTAGGACAGCGGTGACAGGCAAACACTAATTAATGTAGCTGATGGCACTTTGATGCTGGGTGAAGCAAGCAAGGCTAGGACACGGTATTCTGGTGCCCTGTTTAAACAAGGCATAAAGTGCCACTCAAATGGAAAATTCAGCCCACACCATGCCTCCTTGCGCCTCTATGCCCCCTACCTGGGATGCAGTGGCGCCCTAGGCGGACGCCTACCTTCGACTACCTATCGTCTCGGCCCTGTAAGCAAGGGCTTCATCATCATCATCGGGAGAAGAGAGCAGCAGCTTGCGCATCAGGCAGTGGTGCAGCCAGCAAGTCGGTAGTGTGGCCGGGAGTCAGAAGGGTGGCAGCAGTGCTAGGTCGGGAGCCAAATGGCCACAATGTAGACCACCTACTGTACAGGTCCCAGAAAGTAGCGGTGCAGGGGCTCACCGAGGCAACGGTGGTAACAGTCAGTCAGTGCTGAGCATTGGTGGTAAAATCACCTACTCGGCGGTGTGGCAGTTTTTACCAAGACACCGAAGGAGAAGAACATGGCTATATGTAGAATCTGTGGGCAGAAAGTAAAGCATGGCCAGGAAAGTTGGCACCACAGCCCTGCATCAACATATACAGCATCACCATACAGTGGCCTGGTAGAAACGTGTCTCAAATATGGTGATCCATCCTGCCGCAGCAGCACTGTCACGGGTGTCCCTGCGACCTTCATCCCGGGTCGCAGGCACATCCGTGCCCCACTGCCGAGCGGCGCCTCAACCCGCATGTCGGGATGCGGGCGCGCTGTTCCCCTGCCTGTCCCGTAGGTGACTTACCCGCTCCTGCTGCAGTCTCTGTCCCTGAGCGCGCACGCGCCGACAGTGTTAAATTTAAGGGGCCAGCGCACCAGTAATTTTCCATTGCCGGTCTCTGCCCCTATTTAAGCCTGCCCCTTCCTGATACTCCCGCCGGATCTTTAGTGCTTTACCGTTTACTGAGAAAGCGTTCCTTGAGTCTTGTCCTGATTTCTGTGTACCGTACCATTAGCCTCCGTCCCTCAACCACGAACCTTTGCCGCCTGTCCTGACGTTACTGCCTGTCCCCGACTACGAGCCTGCTTTACAATTCTGCGCTACACTAAACCTCAGCTGTCACCGTAAGCAAGTCATGTCAGGTGTAGTGACTTGGTAGACTCCCGCAGCAGCAAGTAGATCCCGCTTTGCGGCGGGTTGTGGTGAAAAACGGGACCTACTTAAATTCCGCTCCCTGGCGTGGCTAACACCATCGCTTGCGGTGGTCCAGGGGATCCACTACTACGACCGTGACAAGCACCCAGTGGCACACCTCCCATTTCAAGCAGTCAAGGCTCCAACACCTCTGCTGAAGGGAATTGTCTGTCTTTCCCATCATTTACCGGTTCAGATGCTCCTGCTCCCCACCACTCATGGCGCCAGCAGTTGTTCATCGAAACAGTTGCCAAGAGACAGCAGTATAAGTCTAGCCATCCTAAGGCGCAGAAGCTGAATATGCTCCTATACAAGTTGGTGGTACTGTAGTCCCTCCCTTTTCAAGTGGTGGACTCTGCACCATTCAGAGAACTGATGGCTTGTGCCGAGCCGAGGTGGAGAGTCTCAAGCCGTCATTTCTTTTCGATAAAGGCAGGACCAGCCCTGCACAAATATGTAAAAGAGAGAGTGGGCCAGTCTTTGAGCCTGTCAGTGTCTTCCAAAGTGCACGGCAGCGCGGACGTGTGGAGCTGTAACTACGGTCAGGGACAGTACATGTAAAGTACAAGATCTTCTTCATATTTCTTTGGGTGGATACATAGATCCATTATAATTGTATATTTGGTAAGAAGCAGGATTTATTTGTATAGACTGGATAAAACAAATTGCTCTTTATTTAGTATTATTGGAATTCTGTTTCAAGCTATTAATATTTGACAATTGAGTTATCTTATTTTTTGGCTGTAAGATGTATATGTGTTTCAGATTTATTTTACGAGAATTCGCTAGTTAGTACAAAGTTTTGGAGGAGATAAAATGTCATTAATCTTTCTGATAAAGGTGGTAACTATATTGAACACTAAGCAGGTGCACTAGACTCTGAGAAGACTTTAGGTACATTATATACTTTAAAAATATATATATATATTTTGAATATACATCTTAGTCCCAAATGCAGTTGATAAAAATGCCTGATGAGGTAGTCATAATCAGGGATGAGCAAATCGAATTTGGAAGAAGTGAGTGTTCAGGTGTGTGTGGGGCAGAAATACACGTCTGAATTTGAGTCAAATTACCTCACAAACAAGAGGAGAAATTAACCCTTGGTATAAAATACCCTGCAGAATGAACCAGATGGATTTCAGGCGTGTATGGGGCAGAAATACACTCCCTGTATTTGACTGAAATTCCTCCACATAACAAGTGGAGAAATTAACCCTTGGTATAAAATACCCTACAGAATGAACCAGATGGATTTCAGGTGTGTACGGGGCAGAGATACACAAACCCTGTATTTGACTCAAATTCCCCCACAAAGCAAGAGGAGAAATTAAGCTTTGGTATAAAATCCCCTACAGAATGAACCAGATGGATTTCAGGCGTGTACAGGGCAAAAATACCCACACTCTGTATTTTACGCAAATTAACCCTTGGTATAAAATAAAATACCCTACAGAATGAATAAAATGGAATTCAGGCGTGTATGGGGCAGAAATACATACACCCTGTATATGACTCAAATTCTCCCACAAACAAAACAAGAGGAGAAATTAACGCTTGGTATAAAATACCCTACAGAATGAATGAGATGGAATTCAGGTGTGTAGGAGGAAAAAATAAACACCCTGTATTTGACTGAAATTACCCCACAAACAAGAGGAGAAATTAACCCTTGGTATAAAATACCTTACAAAATGAACCAGATGGATTTCAGGCGTGTACGGGGCAGAAATACACACACCCTGTATTTGAATGAAATTCCCCCATAAAACAAGAGGAGAAATTAACCCTTGGGATCAAATAAAATCCCCTAAATAATGAACAAGATGGAATTCAGGTGTGTATGGGGCAGAAATACCCACACCCTGTATTTGTCTCTAATTCCCCCCCAATACAAGGGGAGAAATTAACCCTTGGTATAAAATAGCCTACAGAATGAACCAGATGGATGTCAGGTGTGTATGGGGCAGAAATACAAACCCTGTATTTGACTAAAATTCCACAAACAATAGGAGAAATTAACCCTTGGTATAAAATACAATAGCCTACAGAGTGAACCAAATGGAATTCAGGCGTGTATGGGGCAGAAATACACACACTCTAGATTTTATGGAGAATACCCCACAAACAAAAACAAACAACATAATAATGCTGGTTCAGGAACAGGTGTGTATGTGACACACACTTGTGAAGGTCTTTCACCCCAGTAGCACAAAAAACAGATTTGTTTTTCACAGAGTGCAATATAGTGTTCCAGCAGCCAGATACTTATTGACAGGAGACACAGTGACAAGTGTGAGAATGTAACATGGCGTCCGTATTTACAGGGCTGTGACGTCACAGAAGCCCGCTGGTTGCTGATTGGCTTCATGTCTGTATATGTCGAGTGCGTTCCTTTCTTTCTCCCATAGTTCTCTGCCCCATGTCACGCCATGTGCTCGCAGCCATTTTATAAAAAAAGACGATTCGTTCCCGCGAATCACCATAAACTTTGCCTTCGTGCAGAATCGAATTTTTCCTGAAATTCTAAACGAATTCCACTTCGTTAGAATCAATTCGCCTATCTCTAATTTCAAATTTAATATAGTAAAAAATGTAAAATATAAAAATCTGAACAACATAATCAGTGGCTTATTTAATATAAAATTTGTTTGATTCTATGAATTTTAAATACATTTTATAGGAGATATTTCTATATTTTGGGGATGTTATATAATTTTTAGATTAATTTTATATGATCACATTTTTCATTAAATTTAAATAAGTAAATTTTATACAGTTTGTTAATTATCATAAATTACTTTTTATTATTGCACTGATGTTGAGAAATAAGGGAAATTTTTGCCCCTTACAGCAAAACTAGCTACACTTCGACTCCTCAGGCTCATATTCACATAGGTCTGAATGTCGGAGCAGTAATGTGCCTAGTTTTGCCGAATCACATTCATATACATGACTAAGAATGCCCCCAGAACACCCCTTCATGTAAGTGTCGAGTCTTACGAACAATGCGCCTAACACATTCACTGGGCGCATTAGACATCGGAGCCGGCTCAGTTAGGTGCATTGTTCGCCAGAAAAATGGTGAAAAACTCTTTCATACATGTCGCCCAATGTGTCACAAGAAAACAATCTCTGAATCACTTTGGATAGGTAAAAGTGTCAAAAAGTTATTCTCACATAAAGTGACACATGTCAGATATTAAAACCTGCGCTCTGTTAGGAAGGCCAAAACTGGCTCCGCCAGTAAGGGGTTAAATATATCAAAGGTCAATATAGAGATCTCTCCCAAGACCTATTTATACCCGGGACTGTATCTAGAACAAGAGGGCATTCTCCATGTCTCGAGGAAAGAAAGTTTCTACATAAATACAGAAAGGGAGTCTTTACTGTAAGAGCAGTGAGACTGTGGAACTTGCCGTGGTAAATTCACTAACAGAATTCAGCCAAGAAGCCACAAAGTCATTCAGCAGGGGCTGCAAAGACCCCCAGTTCTGGTGGGAGAATTTTTCCACAGGATAACTATTAGTCGTGTACTCAGCAAATCTGTCCTTCTTAGAAGAGAAGTAAGAAAAGTAAGCCATAAGAAGTCCCATTTGCAGTTTGCAAATAGCTATGTAGAGAACACAGAAAGCACGTGGCAGAGTGTGCTTTGGTCAGATGCAACAGGAAGGGAACTTTTTAGCTTAAATGCCAAACACCATGGGCGACATGTAAAAACAGGGCTGTGCCAGTTATCTGGCATAAAAAAGCTTTAGTACACCTGTTCTATAGATGTATGTATAGTCACATTCCAGCAGTTTTTAATGCGCCAAAGATTTGCCGCATTTTGGGGGTGGTGCCTCACATTCATAGAGTTAGACACCTTTATGATTCTTTGATATCAAACTTTTCTGCATAACAGAACAGCCAGACCAGGTTGAAGGTGGTCTGTCTGAGCCAGAATTGTCATATTAGCACTACAATATGCCTGTATGTAACTGCAGAAGAACAGGTTCATTCTGCCGCATTCTACACTACCTTAAAGCGATTTAGAACTGTCCTGTCTGTGCCAATTTTCATACATGTCGCCCTATGTGTGGAGTAAAAGTAACACTGTACATCACTCTGAACACACCATCCCCACGGTGAAGCATGGTGGTGGCAGCATCATTCTGGGGGGAGGCTTTACTGCAGCAGGGACTTGGAAGCTGCTCAGAATTGATGGGAAGATGGATGGAGCTAAATACAGGGCAATTGTAGAGAAAAACCTGTTAGAAGCTGCAAAAGATTTGAGACATCCTTCCTTCCAGCAGGACAACGACCCTAAACATACAGCTAAAGCTATAATGAAATGGTTTACATCACAGCATATTCATGTGTTAAAATGACCCGGTCAAAGTCCAGACCTAAATCCCATTAAGAATTTGAGGGATGACTTGTAAATTACTAAATTGCGTTTGCTAACCATTCTGATTGAGCTAGAACTATTTTGCAAATAAAATGGGCAAAAATTACAGCCTCTAAATGTACAAAGCCGGTAGAGACATGTCTCAACAGACTGAAACTGTCATTGGGGGCTGAATACATCTTCATGTCACAATTTTTCGTTTTTTACCTTGCAAAAATTTGGAAAAGCAGGTATTTTCTTTACACTTCACAAGTACTTTTAAGTTAAATACATTTAAGTTTGTGGCTGTAATTAGTGATGAGCGATTGTGTCAACTATCGTTATCAAGTCGATAGTTGATATCGGCAATTATCATGCCGATAGTCGATAGTTGAGAAAAGATTATTGCCGATGACCATTAAAGTCTATGGGAGGGGAACAACAGCGTCATTCTTACACCCAAACAGGGGTGGAGAAGCTGGAATTAACATCCACAACATGAAACTGAATATGTGCTACATCTTAGGCAAGATAATTAGGCAACAAGAGTCACAGAAAAAAAATTCAGACTATTCACTATCCCTGTCCTGTACCACAGTATGACCCTTAAACCTGCATGACCCACAAATTAAAAAGTGCCAGAAGGCAGTATGATTTGAACCATCATTTTAGTTGAACTGGACATTGACTATCCCTTTTCTGGAACGCAGCATGACCCTTAAACCTGTCTGGCCAACAGATTAAAAAGTGCCAGAAAAAGGAGTCTTTGAACCACCATTTTAGTTGAACAGGACATTGACTATACCTGTCCTGGACCACAGCATGACCCTTAAACCTGTCTGACCCACAGATTAAAAAGTGCTTGAAAAAGGAGTCTTTGAACCACCATTTTAGGTGAACAGGACATTGACTATGCCTGTCCTGGACCATAGCATGACCCTTAAATCTACATGACCCACAGATTAAAAAGTGCCGGAAAAAGGAGTCTTTCAACCACCATTTTAGTTGAACTGGACATTGACTATATCTGTCCTGTACCGCAGCATGACTCTTAAACCTGTCTGACCCACAGATTAAAAAGTGCCAGAAAAAGGAGTCTTTGAACCACCATTTTAGGTGAACAGGACTTTGACTATGCCTGTCCTGGACTGCAGCATGACCCTTAAACCTGTCTGACCCACAGATTAAAAAGTGCCAGAAAAAGGAGTCTTTGAACCACCATTTTAGTTGAACAGGACATTGAGTATGCCTGTACTGGATAACAGCATGACCCTTAAATCTACATGACCCACAGATTAAAAAGTGCCGGAAAAAGGAGTCTTTGAACCACCATATTAGTTGAACAGGAAATTGACTTTGCCTGTCCTGGACTGCTGCATGACCCTCAAACCTGCATGACCCACAGATTAAAAAGTGCCAGAAAACAGTAGTCTTTGAAGCAGTATTTTAGTGAAACGGACATTGTCTATACATATCTTGTAACGCAGCATGACCCAAAAACCCGCACAGGTGCCTTATGGAAAATTTCGCAATAAGAAATAAGCTATATTAAAAACAACTAGCTTTCCAATACTGCTGCGACTAGAGATACTTGGCATTCTAGTGGTGACATTGTTCCACCGTGACATTAAAATGTGAAGCAAATGAAACAGATGTCCCCAGTAGGCCTGTCTGAAAATCCTGCATCCCGTCAAGTGGTTAAGGAAATTCTGATCAAGGCAGGTGAGGCTGTAAACGGGATCAGCAGTTTCAGTAGCAGGGCGGGAGTTACACTGGGTGCGGTGAGAGCCAGGACTTGTTTTTGTCATCTTTTAACAGGCAGGTTCAGATAGCAGGGCCCAAGTTACAGTGGGTGCGATGAGTGCAGGGGCTGGTGTTCGTCATTTATTAACACGCAGGTTCAGCTAGCAGGGCAGGAGTTGCAGTGGGTGTGGTTCTCACAGCTATACTACAGGGCTGGCATCTGTCAACTATTAACACGGCAAAAAATGCCCTTATGACGCAGCAACGAAAACAGTCATGCTGAAGAAGAGTGCAGAAGTGTGAGCTAAGACCTCCAGCCTTCCTCAGTACACAGTCAAGAATTGGGTAGCACTTGAGAAAATTCTGCCTCTACGAGAGCGCTTGCCCCTCCGTATGAGTGCGGACCAAATGAGCTTCACTTGGAAATGCTGGTGGTTGACTCTCCTGTTCCACCCAGGTACCCTTTTTCTTGGCTTTCTTTTTCTCGTTTTACTCAACGTGTTGGAGGAAATTGTCTCTGTTCTTGCTCCATACTCCATGTCCTCTGAATAACCTACATCTGTTCAAGTCTTCCTGTACCTCCCTTGGACAATTCAGAGGAATATTTGTATCTGCTATTTTGTACATGCAATTTTTTAGTAGTTTAATTCTAGAAAACACATTTTTAAAATAGGATGGAATCCCATCACGTCTTTGTTTCTCTTCTTTTTAATTGTATTAAATGGGTTGTCTCACTACAGGGATTACTAGCTATGTTAAAGATCTTGTAAAAACAAGTCATTTTGCAACATGTGTCCATTAACAGTGTTCTACCTATTCCTGTTTTTGACAGCACCATGCCCCCAAAAATTCAAAACATGACCCTTTGGCCACTCTTGACAATTGTGAAGAACAAATGTCTGTTAGAAACCACATTTTTTTAAAATAGGACCTGTAGTATAGCGGTATTTCAAAGCAGCATGACACAAAAAATTATAAAAATGACTTCTCAGCCACTGTTAAAAATTGTGAGGGAGAAATGCCACTTTGAAGCCACATTTCTGTTCCAAAGGACCTTGATTATAGCTGTATCTCACAGCACCATTACCCCAAAACCATTGACAGTGTGAAAAATTTTAAAGATGGAGTGAATAAATGGAATAGGGTTTTTGTCATGAAACCTTGTACGATTGGTGTCTTTTACAGTCTCCTCACCGCAAAACCAGCAAAATGACCTTTTGGAAACTGAGAATAAAAATTGCAGGAAGAAATGATCATTTAAAATTTTTTTTTCAAGAGGACCATTTCTGTTTGAAGAGGAATGTGAAGTAGACCGATAACTAACGGTGACCTCTGCAATTGGGGCCACAACATCATAAGAAATCCACGCCTTATTCATCTTGATTAAAGTCAAACGATCCCCATTATCAGTGGAAAGCCAGATGCGTTTTTCTGTGCTAAAGGTCCGCTCAGTTATGACGCTGGCTGCTGGGCAGGACAACACCTCTATGGCGTGGCGGGAGAGCTCGGGCCATTCATCCATTTTGGATATCCAGAAGTCGATTGGGTCCGGAACATATCCAAAAACATCTGTGTTGAGACGCAGATAGTCGTGCACCATGATCTTAAGCCGGTCTCTGTGTGTTGTATGTGTGCCATGCATCACATGCGTTGGTGAAGTGGTAAATAAGGATTGCCAGAGGTCACCCATTAGGCTTCTGCCACAATGCCTGCTGTGCAGCTACTTGGCACTCTACTGCTGTCACGTTGCTGATGTTGTTCCACCGTGACATTTGAAGAACATGAAGCAGACGCAACAGATGTCTCCAGTTGATCAATCAGCACGGTCTCCAATTCCTGCATTTTACTCTCTATTTGTGTGGGTGGAAGGAAAGTGCTGAGTTTCGCCTTGTACCGGAGATCGAGGAGGGTGGCCACCCAGTAAATGTTGTTCATTTTGATGGCCTTAATGCGAGGCTCATGTTGGAGGAAATGGAGCATCCAAGCACTCATGTGAGAGATGGAGCCCAGACTCGCCTTAGATGATGTACCCTGAGAGCTGAGGCGCCGCCATGCACTAGCACTGGGCCCAGAACCACTGCCTAATGAAGACCGATAAAGTTATGAATCTGTCGAGCCTTCTGGATTCGACAGAGAGAAAGGCTCCATGTCCGCATCTGTGTCCGTCTCCTCCTCCATCGCTGGTGGGACCTGTTGTTTCAAAGTGTCCAACGATTGTTCCAGAACTAAGATCACCACAATGCTTTGTGAAAAGGCATTGCACTGCCCCTTTTTGGGGGTGTTCAAAAAACCACAAGGTGGTGCAAAATTTTCACCTGCTCACTCTCGGTGGCTCAACACCTCGGGTCCGCACACTGGTAGGCCATGGTCTTGTACTGCGAAAGGGCATTTGGCTGCTCCCCAAATCTTGGAGGGTGGGAATTCTAGTGGTTCCCACGTAAAAATGAGATGGTTGACGGGGGGGGCGAGCTGCGCTGTAACGAGCAAGCCGGGGCGAAGCAGGGGGCAAACGGTGGAAGTGTGAGCTCAACCTTGAGCTTCCTCAGGGGCAGTCCGGGCCCGGTAGACTTTGAAATTTCTGGATGCGGGTTTCATGCTGTCCCAGGAAAAGGGAGCCCCCACCCTATGATTTTAAGGGGGGGAGGAGATTTAAAAGTTATCACCCCCTTCCCCTGGCACAGGTTCTTGTCCCGCAGCGCTCGTCTCGTTGCCCTCCTGACCTGTATGTTGAGGGTTTCCCCAAAGACAGTTAATTTAACACGGCCTGGTTTTTTGGGACGTGTGCTACCAGTGGCCCTTGGGGGAAAGAAACCCTGCTCATCCCTGCGGTTTTTAAGGCATGCCCCCGAGCCTAGACCCAAAACCCCTTCCCCCACCGAGACATCCACCCGTCACCCAGTGAGTTGTCAAGAGTATAGCGACTTGGCCATGTTACTGTCCATGTTCGGTAGGGATGGACTTTGCGGGGGACACAGAGCAGACAATGCACTTGAGATTTTGATGAACGTAGTGGCCAGAGCAGGGACGGCTTTTTGGGGGAAAAAAAGAAATGCCTGCTGGCTCTGGTTTTGGGGAGCGGGCAAGGGCCTGAAGTGGAGGAACCCATCTGTGTCCACCAGATGGAAAGTCAACATTCAAATCAAAAGCGGGAAATGCCGACATTCGGGCTTTTGGGTTTTGGGGACGGTTTGGGTTAAAGTTTTTTTGCTCCAAACCCTGGTAGACAAAAAGGTGGTGTAGACTGGCTGCTGTACGGGTGCGGTCAAATTGGTGGAAGGAGAAGGGGTGGCTGTGTCTTGGGTGGTGTGGTGGAAATCGGGCGACGGTGGAGGCTGAAGCGGGGTGATCCGGATATGACGCTGAGAGCTGGGCAGTGAGGAACGCTTGGTTTGGAATTTGGGGAGGGGAGGGGCGGGACCCCGGGGGTTTTACATGGGTTGGGAAGCTGGGATCGTTGTGGCTTTTTTTTCCCAAGTGTTCCCTCATTTCAACTCATGCATTCGTGATGTGAGTGGAAGGTGGTGTGGTAAACCCTAAAAATTTTCCCCCTACTGATGCTTTAGCAAAGGCAGATTTTACTTGCTGGGTGAAACGACTTGATCGAAAAAGGCCCCGGTTGAGGGTCCCGGGCCTTTTAAAGACGTTTTTGGAGGGCGTGTTTCCCCTGATCGTGGTGGCGGGTAATCTCAGCGGAAATTTTGCGACGCCCTTCCCCTTTTTGGGGGGGACCCTTATACCTAACCCCCATCGTTTCCTCCTGTCCAGTGATGAGCGCTTGCAAGCAAATTTGCTGAAAAGACCCACGTTTGGACCGCAAAGTCGTCTCATCTCAAAACCGGTGACTTCCTTGTCCCGACTTTCTGCATCCTGGGGCTGCGGGCTACAAGCATCAGGCACTGCAAGGCGTTGCCGACCGCCCGGGATTTTTGCCGATTGACCGGCTTCCTTCTCCTCCTCTGATGGCATCAGGGATTGGGCGCCAGAGCAGACAAAATCATCCTCTTTGGCCTCTTGATCTTTTGAAATGCCTTCTGACCCCAATTGCATTTGGTCATCAAAGAGGTCTTCAGAAAATGGATTATCCACAGTGGTGGGTACATGAGTTGACATTTGTTGGACGGATGCGGACGATGATGATGACGACATTTGTGGCCGTGACTGGGAGGATGAGGAGGTAACACTGCTGGAGGCAGGTTGCATTAACCACTGAAGAACAGATTGGCGACGCTGTTCGTTACTGAGATTCACATGGAACCGACCCAGTGATGACAGGCCTAACGGTCCTGCAACCGACGATCCGCTGGCTTGCGTGTTGTCACCAGAACTGGAAGGAGCACCTTCTCTTGTTTCTCTATCTCCATGCCCTACACCCCTTTTTGCTCGCTTACCACCTGCAGTTCGCTCCACATTCAGAAATATAAAAATGTAAAAGGTATGGAAGAGTTTTTGACAGTCTCTTATTAAAAGACGGCAAATCAAAGCTATTCTTAAAGGGGTTTTGCCAAGATGTAATGTTGACGTGGTATCCTCCAAAATGGGTATTTAATCACTTTTCTAAATATATGTGATTACAAAAAGTGAAGACTCTGAGAGCTACAGCATTTCTCAGTCCCCCTTAGTTACATGAAAGCTTGCATTAGACAAGACCAAAGGAGCTGACAGGCCTCGCTTACATGAAACACTTCTTATCTGATGACAGGGAAAATGAATGAGCTTCAAGGGGCTGGGGAGAAAGTGCAGTGTATGAGCCTGTTGTAAAGTTATTATTTGAGTTAAGTTTTGAGACACTCCCTTATTCCTCGCTCTCTGCTTACCCCCTCCCTCTCTCCTCTGCAGCCTTCATGACTCAGCATGATTTGTTTATATTCTACTTCCGTGCTGATAAGGAGGTAAGTAACTCACGTCCTGGCAAAACCCCTTTAAATCCCACTAATTTCCAACAGCCAACTAGGATTTGAAACAGAATTGTTTCTATCAAATTTCTGTGAAACGCGGTCTGGTGAAAACGATAACACAAAATCAACAGTGTTCTTCCTTCAGTCCCTGAGATTTACATCTGCCCAGTAGGACTAGCATTTGATAATTTTCAACAAACTATCGTACAAATGCACGATTATCGCCAAATTGAGATGCACTGAGTGAAATAGAAGTATTAAAAAGTTATATGGATTAATATGGCGGCCTTCGCACCACTGACAACAAGCGTAATTTACTATCAAATATGTATAAAACAATATGCGTACAACTGAGCTCAAAACAGACGCATGGACTGCAATAAGAGTATTTAAGACATGGAGTATGATTTAAAAAATAGTTTTTATTAGGTGTAAAATATTATCTGAAAAAAAGCTAAAACCTTCTAAAAACATACATCAATCAAATCACCAGCAATGCGTTTGTTGCCGAGACCGACGCTACATCAGGAATTGGGATATTATAAATTTCCGGGAAAGACAGTAATTCAAATTCTGTAAGCGCTTCTATTGGTGGCAGAACCCAAAACCAATCAGAATAGGAGCGACAGTGAACCATTAAAACCCTATGGAGTAGTGTTGACCAATAAAATTGAAAAGGCGAGACAGTTCAAAAATTTCACTTAAGAAAGGCAGAAAAGAGCTGATTTTTTGAGCCCAGGTGGCAGATATGAATCCACCAATCTTTGTAGTGCGTCTATTTTGATTTGTAGCAAGAAGGGCGCGATAGAAGGGCGCCCTAAAAAGTTATTACTGTCTATGGGAAAGTAATTTTGATTGGTTGGGGGGGAAGAGGGGCTCGCCCTGCTTAGCCAATCAGCGGTGGGCTACTTATTCTCATAGAGTTCTATGGGGAAAAGAAATGCAGAGCGGCTCTGTTTGTGATTGGCCTAAGTTAAAACAGGCGCGATTATTTGGGCCAATGGGAGGAACGAGCGACGCTCTTATGGGTTTTCTAATGCAATCTATAATAAAAACTGTACATGGCAGAAATCAAATGATAAGACTCACGAAAGTTGTTTCCGATTCTCTATACAAAATGAACAATAATATGGGGTTGTAACGAAAAAAAAACTAATAATATTAATTCAATAAATTCATTTTTTTTATTTAATTTCGTTAGCCCCATATTATTGATCATTGGCTAACGAAAAAAACAAATAAATATTAACTGATTTGAATTCATTTTTTATTTCTTTATTTTCGTTACCCCCATATTATCGTTCAATTTTATAACACTTCGGTACAATTTCGTGAGTCTTATTTGATTTCTGCCATGTACAGTTTTTTATAGATTGCATTAGAAAACCCATAGGTGTCGCTCGCTCTCCCATTGGCCCAAAAATTGCGCCTCTTTTACTTAGCCAATACAAACAGAGCTCGCTCTGCTTTCTTTTCCCCATAGAACTTTATGAGATAAGTAGCTCACCCCACTGATTGGCTAAGCAGGACGAGCCCCTTTCCTCCCAACCAATCCAGTACTAGAAAATTTCCCATAGACAAATAATAACTTTTAGGGCGCCCCTTTTATCGCGCCCTTCTTATACACTCCCAATATAGACGCACTACATATGATTGGTGGATTCATAACTGCCGCCTGGTCTCAACCAAGCAGCTCTTTTCTGCCTTTTTTTACTGTATTTTGAACTGTACCGCCTTTTCGTTTGATTGGTCAACACTACTCCATAGGTTACAATGGTTCACTGTCGCTCCTATTCTGATTGGTTGATTTCTGCCGACCAATGAGAAGCGCTTACAGAATTTGAATTACTGTATTTCCCGAAAGATGGGGAACATCTCTCCTTATGGAGAGCACCAGTTAAGGTGTGTAGTGTTTTGATTGCCTTTTAGCCCACTACTAAGCATCTGCATATCACAAGGCATTATGGGAAAGGAGCTGGGAAGCTCACTGCACCCTCTATTGGTTGTGACAAATCCTCAATTTACTGTCAGCGTTGTGAATGTGCCTGCAGGTCTTGCACCTGTTTTGCAGGCAGGGTGAGGTGCAATTTTCTGTTGGGGCCTTGAGGGCACTGATACGTTGCAGGTTTGGTGGTTGCCGAACGGAAAGAAGAGGGGGAACTGGGAATATTTCTTTAAGTCTGTTGTCCCTATGTAGCACAGGTTGGAGTTCTTTGGCAATTCTTCGTAGGATCTCCAGCTGTGGGTTGTAGGTGACAAGTAGGGGCTTCATTCTGGGACTCTTTGTATATGAGCGGATTATCTCTGTTAATGGCTGCCACTTTGTTCACTTGGTTGTCCGTCACTTTAGGTTTGTATCCTAGTTGAAGAAATTTCGTCCTCAGATCCAGGAGGTTCTTGTCCAGGTCTGCCTTGTCAGAGCAAATACGATTGTATCGTATTGCCTGGCTGTATATAATAGGTTGTCGTGTGTGCTTGGGGTGGAAGCTGTCGTTTCTGAGGTAGGCCGTTCTGTCTGTGGGTTTGTGGTATTGATGTGAGAAGCCGGTGGGCTTTAATGTGTATTGTGGTATCCAGAAAGTGGATTTTGCTCTCTGAATAGGTAAGCTTAAAGGGGTTGTATCGCTACAAAGATCATGTCTCAGGTTATGGGGACAGTAAAAATAAGCACTTTTGTAATTAGGTTGCATTACCTCAGTCACTTGCTTTAGCAGATATGAGTTTTTCTGTAAGTCTGTATTCTGTTTCTGCTGCTGCTGCTTGGGACACGCCCCCTGGCCGGATCCCACCCCCTATACACGCCCCCTGCACTGTGATTGGCTGGATGACATTTCATTCAGCCTGTTTGGATACGCCCCCCCCGACAGGAAACGTCCCGGCCACGCCCCCTGCGCTGTGATTGGCTGCCTGCACACACTGTGTTCTCTCCCCTCTGAGCTGTTAAAATCGATAGTGAAACCAAGGGCTGCTGGCTGTAAACTCTTCCCCCTGCTCTAGGGTGAATGATCTTGGCAATGACTGCCTGTTTAAGTCACAGATCTCCTCATATAACACAGTATTATAGAGTCTCCTGCCAGCTAACAGAGTGGAAGGGGGGAGGGCAGTGTGCATTGCTCCATATAACCCGGTCTGTTGCCTGGCAACAGAGGGGAAGGGGGGGCAGTGTACACTCCTCACATGTCTCATCAGTTCAGGCTGACTTATAACTGCTTGTAGCCAATCTGAGCCTGAAGCTCTGCAGACACGTGACAAGCATGCTGGAGGATGTATAGCTGTCCTCTGTAGACACATAAGAACACTGCAAGGGGCTGTATAGCTGTTCTCTGCAGACACCCTTCTGCTTCCACTGCACAGTCAGAGTGATGTCGGCACAGGTCTTCAGTGAGGAGAGACACGCCTGCTGAGAGAAGAGACTCACCCCTGGATTTCAAATTCAATCTCAGAGAATTAGCTGAAGAGCCCGTACAGTTCAAACGATACAACCCCTTTAAGGTGGATGGTGGGGTGAAAGTTATTAAAGTCATTATGGAATTTAAGTAGGGCCTCCTTGCCTGCAGTCCAGATGACCAGGATATCATCGATAGAACGGAGGTACATCATGGGTTTGGTGGTGCATGTTGATAAATATGCTCCTTCCAGTTCTGCCATAAAGAGGTTCGCATACTGGGGTGCATATCTGGACCACATTGAATTCCCCCTTGTTTTTAGAAATTAAATCCTCTCCAAAAGGTAAAAAAGGGTTGGT
>JAODAL010012786.1:0-93990 GCA_025379985.1 Phyllomedusa bahiana
GTATTTTTGCCAAGCCAATGACTCCTGTGTAAGGAAGAATTCTCCCATCTGAAAACAACTGTTTCAGTGTGTTTGTCCCTCATGAGTGCTGGCTGAAGGAGAGGATGTAGCACTAGGCTATAATGGACGCAACTTCCAATAGGTGGCACCAGAGACCTATCTTCCCTAGAGCCTATTTCCATATTTGATTTCCCAGTGAGCATTGCATGGCCTATAAGTCTCCTTACACCTTTATGGTGAAACTTTGTCCCTTATCGCTAATGTGGTAGAAGTTCCTGGGGTTGTCAGCAGGCAGCGGGCCACATCTTGCTCCCGGCTTCATCTGGTACTTCTTTGCTTCCTTTGCAATATTTTTAATAAGTGCTTAACTATGAGAGATGTGATCACATCAGCTCCATTCAAACCTCTGGTGGTGTCACCCAGCGAGCCATCTCATTGCTAATCATGTAAATACATCTTGGACACTTGTCAATGGGACTTCCCTACATTATTCAGTTTGGGGGTTCTCTCTTAGAAATTGGTCATCGGGATGTCTTGACCTTAATTTGGTATCGGTGCCAAGGCTAGAAAAAGAGGGGAACACTTACGGTTAGAAGGTCATTGTCCTCTGATGGAGATAAGGGTAGATACCAATATCCCCCACTGGACTTTCCCTTATCCTTGCCCCCTACCATCAACACCTCAATAGGAAAGAGTAATCAGCACTATTATTATCAAGGTTGGACCCAATTTGGTTGTATATATATCTATGGGAGTGCTGACTGGGTCCCTACATAAAAAAAACATTGGAAACGTGGATCCTCTGGTGAACCTCAGCCTGTTATATCTGTTGGCAGAGGGGAAAAGTGTCGGGAATTATCTATATTTTGGGAACTATCTGTATTTTGCACAAGATTTGTTCAGCCTTCAGCTATGGTTTATATATTTCTCAACCATTTTTTTTAGGGTATTAATAGTTTTACAGTAGGGATAGTCATCGAGAGGCAGAGCCGCCCCTTTCGGGACGATTACTCTATCTATTGAGGTGTTGAGAGTAGGGTGAAAGATAAGGGAAAGTCCAGTGGTGGATATTGGCATCTACCCCTATCTGCATCAAAGGACAAGGGCCTTGTAACCGTAAGGGCATGTTCACACGGCGTTTTTTGGACAAGGTTTTCGGAGCGTTTCCTCGTCCAAACCACATCAAAACCTCACCTGAAACACGATTCTTCAGACGAGGTTGTTGACGAGGTTTTAATCAGGTTTTGGATCAGGTTTTGGACGAGGTTTTCACCCATACAAATTAATAGCCAGAACAAAAACCGCGGCGAAACCGCGCCAAATACGCACCAAAACCGCACTAAAAACCGCACCGAAAACCGTGCCTAAACCGCACCTACAACGCGCTTCAAGAATTGACATGACATTTCTTTTTCATTACTTCCAAAGAAGCGCGTAAAAACCTCATCGTGTGTGAACTACAACAAGGTTTTACATAGGAATCAATGAAATGAACTGGGGTCGTTTTGGAAGCATTTTGGACGAGGTTTTTGGCGATGAAATGCTCCAAAAACCTCATCCAAAAACGCTGTGTGAACATGCCCTAAGTGTTCCCCTCTTTTTCTACCCTCGATTTGAGTTAACAATCTTATGTTTTGAATATTTATTGAGGGCGTCTAACCTTTTTGCTGGGGTTCTTCCCCAAGTATGTTTTTTTGGTGCCTAATATTGGTTAATTTTTTAATTGAGTATTAATAAAATATAATTTTTAAAAAAACGTATACAGTTCGTACTTTTTTTAAATAGATTGTTTTTTTTTTTTTTGATTTTTCGGGGGGCCCCGGCAAATCTTTTAAAGTAGGGCCCCCAACCTTAAGGGGTTGTTCACTACATTGATTCAATCTCACCTCAGTCCTGTTTTCTTGGTTTATTTTGTTCAGGGGGCGTGTTTACAGGCTTTACTAGGTCTGTAGAAGCCCGGTTTGCTATAGCAACCCGCGCTGGCACCATCAGGATAGATTTAACAGGTCCCGTAGCTATAGCGACCAGTGCGGACCTATCAGGGGAGATCAAACAGTTGTAGTATAGGACCTGAGGGGTTGATGCAGCCCAACAAGAGGGGAAATTTGGAATGGGAGGCACTGGTAAAGGGGGCCATATTTTAAAGGAATTTTTTTTGCAAGTCTTTACATAAAAAGCAGAATCCTTTTTAGTGAGAAACCCCCCTTTAATGAAACCTGACCAGTGCCCCTGTCTGGGTGCAGTCTCCGTCTCCTGCAATGTTAGCCACTTGTTGTCCACTCTCAGTTTCTAGGATGGGAAGTCGCTGCAACTGGGCAACTGTTGTCAGCCTTAAAGCTCTCATGGTTATTTTGCAGTAAATTTTGGGCACACGGGATCCGTTCCTGCCTCCTTAGCTATAAACTACTATAAGTAGCTCAGTGTTTTTTGGGGCTTTTACAGAGGTTTAAAGGGGGCTGTAGCCCTTTTAGAAATTTGGGAAACGTAAAAATACGTATGTTTTGGGGGAAGGTCAGTAGTTAAACATTGAGGAA
Organism: Phyllomedusa bahiana; assembly: GCA_025379985.1. Lineage (NCBI taxonomy): Eukaryota > Metazoa > Chordata > Amphibia > Anura > Hylidae > Phyllomedusa > Phyllomedusa bahiana. The sequence goes on from JAODAL010012786.1 coordinate 2,535, forward strand.
GGGAATTTAGCAAAACCTTCCTCCTACAAAAATAGAAATAAAAAAGATAGTTTTGGGGGATGTGATTGCAGCAGAGCAAAGTAAAGGCCCTGTACTGCATACCAGATATAGTTACTGTAACGGAGGAGTGGATCCGCTGGGCCAACGCAGCGATGATGGCTAACCCAACGGGGGGGAAAGGGAGCCCAAAATTTACCCCGCGGTTTTCCCCAGGAAACCCCGCAAAAGGGGGGGGAGGGATTTGGCGGGCGGGGGGAGGCTACCCGGGTGTTACCCCTGACGTGATTTGTTCCCTTGAGGGGCAGGCCGGGGTACACGTGGGGGAAAAAATGGGAAACCCGGGGAGGCTTTAGTCGGGGGCCCGGCAGAAGGGTGGGGAGGCGGCAGGGGGTTGGGTGGTCGGGGGGAATTATGGGCGGGGAGGGGCGGGGGGGGGCCCCGGCCGGGGGCAAAGCTGCGGCCCCGGGGGCGCCGTGTGACAGCCCCCCCCCCCCTTTTAGTCTCCCCTCTTCCTTTGAAATTTGGGGGCCCGAGGGGGGGAATAAAGGGGGCCCAAATTGGTCTCGGGTTTTTCCCGGGAAAACGTTCCTCCGGGGGGAAACCCCTTTCCAGTCGTTTAAGGGTGGGAACCCGCTTCCCCCTAAATGTCTTCTCCGCCAGCACCCCTCCCTTGACCTCAAAAGGTTTGTTATCTTTTGTTTGGGGCAAAGGAGAAAGGGGGGAAGGTTTGGCAGGGGGGAAGTGGTTTAAAAGCCCCAAACCCGGTTTTTGGGGGGAGGGCACGTGAAACGGCGTGGGGGGACCGTTTGGGTGGGGGGGGCAGACGAAGCTTATGGAGCGGGGTTCAGCCGCTGGAGACCAAAAAAGGACCCAGGTATTTGGGGCCCCAACTTGTAACGGGGCCCACCTTAAAAGGCCCGTACTTTGCGGAAAACCCCAAACCCTATCGCCTGGCCCCAAAATGGGGGCGGGGGCCCTTCCCGGGTTTCCTTTGTCGGGCCTGACGGGGGGTTGGGCGGGCCCAAAGAAGTTTCGTGGGGCGGGGCCTTTTCCGTGGGAGCTGCCAGGGGGGGCCTTGATGTCCCTTACTTGGGCATTCAGGGCCCGGGACAAGAGAAGAGGTAGCTAGGGGGGAGAGGTGGGCGGGATGTAACACAAAGAAAACCAAAAAAGGGGGGGGCCCCCCGGGCGGTTTTCTGACTCAAAAAAGAGTTATAAGAAAACTCTGCCCAGGAGAGGAAAAATCAGCCCGTTTTTTCTGAGAGCGGACCAAAGTGCCGCAAGAAGGTCCCCCAAACCGGGTTTAAACCCCTTTTCTACCTCCCCGTTATTTTGGGGGGGGTATGCAGATAAAAAAAACCCAACTAAAATCTGCAACTGACGCACAGGGACCGCCAAAAATTTACCCGCAAACTGGACTCCTCTGTCGGGGGGACAACATGAAAACGGGGAGCCCGTGCAACGGAAAATTTTTAGGGGAAGGGAAAAAAAAAATGCGGGGGCCAGGGGGGGGGGCATGGGTAACCCGGGGCTGGGGGATAAAGGGGAGCCATTTTCGAAAAAGGGGATGGGTTCACCACCCATAGACCGTTTTTTAAAGTTGGGTGGAAGTTTGTGGACAAAGTCCATGGGACATGGGCCCAGGGTTTTTGGGGGCACAGGAAGAGGCGGGGAGAAGGCCCGCGGGTTTGAGGCGAGGAACCTTATTTGGGGAAACCCAGGAGGGAGGCCAGCACGAAGTCCCTGACGTCTTGAGAAAAGAGTGGGACACCAGTAGTAGGGGGGAGACCAGCTAAAGGGAAAACTTATGGTTTCCTGGGCCCACCCTGTTCGGGAAGAATTCCCACTTAGGATTCTAGGCCGCAAAGCAGGGCGCAAATAGTTTTTCCGGGGGGGCACAGGGTTGAAGTTCCACGGGGGAGCCGGGGACGGGGGGGTTTTTCAGGGGGAAAATTTTTTTCCCTGTGGGGAGAGTAAAGACCACCGTACCCGAGGGGGCGAAAATAGGGGGGTCAGCTTTGACGTTTTCCAGGCTGGCCAAAAAAAGTGTAGAAAAAAAAGTAAAAACGGGGCGAAGAAAGGGCCATCTAGCCTCCCCCGGGGATTTGGCGTTGAGCCGACTGAAAAAAATTTTGGGGTTTTTTTTAAATGGCCCGGTTTTGAAAAATAAACCCAGGGATGACGGGCCCCTCCACCCGGTAAACCCCAATTTTCCCTTGGATTTCGTTTTTGGGCCCAGAAAAATTCGGTTTCCCCCATGGTTTTAATTCTTCTGGGCCCGGGAAAGGAGAACGTTTTGGAGAAAAACCCCCACAAGTAGGGATTTTCCCCCGAGGGGACCTCTGCGGGAGGACAGACCGGGGCACCCCCGGAGGAGGATCCACTTCCCAAGAATGAAAGGGGGGGGGTTCGGGGCCCAGGCGAGAAAAAGCCCCGGAGCAGACGGGGGGGCGCAAAAATTTGGGGCGACGAAGGGGTTTTTTCTTGAGTTCCGGGGGCCAGGACTTGGGATTGGCGTTTTTTTTGGGGTTAGAGCCACCGAGGGCCACAAGCGTGGGAAAATTTGGGGAAAAAATTGGGTCTAAAATTTTTTTGGGAAATCCTAGGAATGGGTTGAATGGCCGAAGCCCCACCGGTTGGGGCCAAGCAAAAATGGGAAAAGTTTTGGGGATCCCTTTCCCGGAGGCCCTTATCAGAAGATGGGGATTTTTTACCCAAAAAAGGGGGGAAGCTGGTGCGCTCGAAGAGGCATTCTCGGGCTTGGAAAAAAGCTGATGGGTCCCGGAGTCGCTGAGGCCCCTGGGGCGTGGTGGCGGTGAGTTACAGACCCGGAAAAAAAGATTTAGGATATCGCCCAAAGTAGACAATAAACAGTGAGAGTGGGCCCCCGGGGAAGATCTATTGCGAAGTTTGGGAAATTACAGCAGGAGGTTGCAGAGACCGAAAGGCAAAACCCAGATAATCGAAGTGGCCATCCCGCTTTATTAAACCCCTTTTTTTCCCACTCGTCGCCTTCTCAAAATAGGGTTAAAATTATAAGCACCGCGAAGCCCAGCTTGGAAAATATTTTGGGCCCCAAGAGCGCGGTCGAAGATTTCCCGATTTAAGGGCAAAAGGGTAGCGTTTCTTTATGGTGATTTTTTTTTTTAAGCCCCGATAGTCGATGCAGGGCCTGAGAGAACCCTTTTTTTCTCCACAAAAGGAAGAAGCCGGTTCCTGCCGGAGACGGGGAAATTAGGATAACCCCTTTGCGGAGGTTTCTCCTTGATGTATTCAGACACCCCCCCTTAGTCTCGGGAGGGAGGGGGAAAAAACCCGGCCTCTGGGGGGGGGTTTCCCAGCGGGTTTTGCGGTTTAAAGGGGGGACAGTCTTTAAGGGGGTTTGAGGAGGGAGGTTTCGGCCCCTTTTCCGGGAAAAAACATCCAAAAAGTCCCAATATGGCGTAGGTAGCCCTGAAGGAGGCTTGGCGACTTCAGGGAAGCGCCCTGAGGAGGGGAGTTGGGGTTTGCAGAAGGCAATGAGTGACACGGGGAACCCCCAACGCGGGAATTCCCTGTGCTCCAAACCCAAAGGGTTTCGGGGTATGGTCCTGCAGCCAAGGGGGGGCCCAAGAAGGTTTCCCAGAGGAGGACCGGGGCAGGATTTAGAAGGGGGAAAACTTTTTCCTTGTAAAAGGGGGGGCCCCCCAACTGCAGGAAGAGGGGAGCCCGTACGGAAAGGAAATGGCGCCCCTTAAGGATTCGCCACGGGACCAAAGGGACACAAATAGGGGGTTTCAAAAACAAAGTCACCGGGGAGACGAAACCTGGTCACAAGTTTTTGGCTTATAAAAATTTCCCTTTCCCGTTTCCAGAATCAATAAAGGCGGTGGCCCTTTAAAAAAGGGGGGGTCGGGAGAAGCCCCAATGTATAGGGGCATGGTCAGCGGGGGAAAAGGGGCCCGGTTTGACACCTGGGGGTTGCCTCTCCTCGAGCCCTAGGTGCGGAATTTTCCCGGGGGAAAAAGGGGACAGTCCCCAATGAAGGGGCCCAGAACCCCCAACAATAAAAAACACAGTGCTTTTTGGCGACGTTTGGGGAACTTTTCCCCTGGGACAGGTGGGCTCTCTGGGGACCTGCATAGGTTTTTTCTTAAAGAGACCATTGGGGAGGAGAGGTGACGGGGGAAACGTGGGAGCCCAAGCGGGGGAAATGGTTGGACGGCGGTTTTCCCCGGGTTGAAAGGGCGGAGCTCCTGTTCCCTTTCGGCGAAGCGAATACCCCACTGGGGTGGCCAAATGGATTGGGTTCATCCAAGGCAGCTGGTAGATCCCAAAAGCGGCGAGCTCGCCCTTGATTCCCCCCGAGGGGCCCCTTGCCAAAAATGTGCCCCCAAAGCTTCGTTTTTTTCCATTTCCAGCTCGAAGGAGGGGTGCAAAAACTGAAACCGAAAAATTGCCGACTGGGGTTTGTCGCCTCGAAAGCCGGAGCAGCGCGGCGGAAGCCGGGGAAAGAAAGGCCGGGTTCCTCAAAGACTGTCCCGGAAAAACCCCCGGGGGGAAGGTTTTGGGGGTCCGCCGTAAGAGGGTTTCCCCTGATCCCAAAAGCGGGGGTTACCCCAAAGCCAAGGCTTCTCCGACAAGAGGTGATTAGGGAAGGCCCACCTTGGCTCGCTCTGTAGGAAATTGGCGCCCCATCATCTCGAGGTGGATGGAGCCTTTTTTTTTTTTTCCTTTTTTTTTTTAACTTCAAAACCCCATTTAATTTTTCCTTTTTTTTTTTTCTCCTTCTTTCCCTTTTGGAGGTCGGGGGAAAAGGGACCTGGCGGATCATGGCCAGTTGACTGTAACGTGGGGGTGGATCCGTGGGCCAACGCAAGCGTGGGGTTTTGGGGTTAAAAACCCGCCAGGGAAAAGGGGTCTAAGGGGAGCCCCGGTTTTTTTCCAACCAAAAAGCCCGCCGGCAAAGCGGGGGTGGAACCTTTTCTGGCGGCGGGGAGGTACCAGGTCGTTACCCCTGACGTGAAATTGCTTTTTGATGGCGGCCCGGGGTACAGCGTGGTTTCAAAAATTTCCGGTTAAAATTTCGGGGGGGGGGGGGGGGGCCCCTAAGGCGGGGGGGGGGGGGACAGGGGGGGGGGGGGAAAACGGGGGGGGGGGGATAAACGGGGGGGGGGGGGGGAAAAGGTTCGTTTTGGGCAGAGGGGGAGGCAGGGCGGTCAAAGGGGAGGCGGCAAACAGGAGGTCAGGAAAAAGTAAAACAGGCGGTGTTACACGGGAAAACAAGGCTGAACTAATTTCACTCTAAAAGCTCCAAAACACACCAAAAGACTGGAGGGAGTGCTAGGGTTCTACCATATTTTTAGGGGCCAGCGGCCCCTCAATTAAAACCCAAATTTAAAAGGGCGCTGGGGGCCCTTTTAAAACCCGGGCCAAGGGCCCCCGCGCGCGCACCTTAAGCAGGGATTTGGCGCGGCGGCTGTCAGAGGTGGGACAGGAGCAGGAAATGGGAAAATAGGGGGGTTTAAGGGCCCCAGAGAAAAAGGACCCGGCTGGGGGGCAGGGGGGGCCCCGCACCCGTGCCCGGGCCCCCTGCGCAACAGGGGGGGGCGGCCGCGGCGAGCTTTCGGCGGCCCCGGGGCCCCCGTGGAAAAAGTTACACTATGGGGATAAACTTTCGTGTTTCCCTATAAGAGTACAGGGAGTCCGGCCTTTTTGAACGGGATAAAGGGGGTGTAGGTTTGTTTTTTTTTTGTTGAATCTGTATGTAAATGGGGGGCAGGTTTTAAATTTTTTAAATTTTAACCCCGCCTATAAGTTTGTTTTTTTTGTTTTGGATAGTGCAAGGGGAAAGGGTTTTTTTTAATTTTTTTTTTTTTTTTTTTTTTTTTTTTCTGTCTGTGCCCCTTTTTTAAAAAAAAATTTCTCCCCATTTTGTGCTGTGGCATGCTGGAAATTGGCGTTCCAAAATTCCTTTTTGCTGTGGGAACAAGGGGAAAAACAAATGCCAGCATTGGCCCCCATAAGGGCAAAGTTTATAACTTGGGGGGGCAGATGTAATTTAGGGATAGCCTGTCCCCTGTATTTTGGGGGTGGCCTGTTTCGGTTTAAAAAAAAATTTATCCCCTTTTTTCTCTTTGTCGCCCAAATTAACTTAGAAAATGAGGTTTTAATTTGGGTGTTTAGTGAAGAATTAAGGGGAAAAAAAATTAAAAAAAAAAAAAAAAATTTAAACAGGGGCACGAAAAACCCGGGGGTGAATACACCCGTTTTTCCCCTGTCAAAGGGTTAGAAGATGAGATATAAAAGGGGGTGTTAGTGGATACAAAGGGGGAAAACTAATATGACCTTTTAAAATTAGAGGTAACCAAAAGTAAATTTTCCTTGTCCCCTTAGAAGCTGAGATATAAGTGGCTGTTTTGTGGGGGAGTAAAAGGGAAATGGGTTGTTCACTAAAAAAGATGAGTTTCAACTTTTAGGGAAAAACTAAGGGGGGACATGTCCCAAAAAGGGGGGTATCCATGCCAGTTTTAGGGGCCCCTTAAAAACAGTGTAAAGTGCGCCCCCAAAGTCCAATACTTTCTAAAAATGGTTTCAGGTACACCTTTTCATAGAAAACTTTTTTTGCGCCTAAAAAGGCGCCCCGCATCAAAAAAGGTCATTGTGCAAATCGCGGCACATAGCATATCATTGAAGTATTTTGTAACGTGCCATCGAGGTGCATTGCCCCGACGGAGGCGTACATTGTAAGCTTTCTCAACAGGTGCATTGCGCGTGGGGCTACGAGTCCATATTTGGGCACATTGCAAAAGTGACGTGCCTCGTAAAATCACTAGTTTTGGTGTACGACGTTCATTTACAACAAAAATATGCGTCAAAAGTTGTTTTGGCGCAAAATAGCCCAAAAAACTGGTTGGCGATTTGGGGATAGTCCCCAAAATGGACATTTTACAGAAATTTATGCTATGCTCATTTTTTTTTTTTTGTTGAGGAGTACAAGTGTTTTTTATCCCTCTGGGGCCCAGGTTTTCTCTAGTAACCAACCTGTTCTTGTTCTCTCTCTCTGTTTGTTTCTTGATGCTGGTGATGTCACCCAAAGGGCCCGGGCACAGAATGCTGGCAGTGAGAGCTTTTTTTTTTTTAAATTGATTTTTCAGACAAAAGACACAATTACTATGTTTACTTTAGCTCTAAAGTTTTCTCTGGCCCTCAGGAAGGAGATTGTGTATCAAAGTAGAAAATTAGAGAGGTTGAATACAAAAGCAAGAAGGAAGGACGGAAATGCATGTGAAAGCTGCCCCTGACTATAAAACCGTAAGATGAACAACCCCTTTTAAGGAATCAAGCTTTTTTAGAACTGAAAAATTAGGGGTGACCACAGTGTTCCCTTGGGGCAATTAAAACCCAGTATAAAAGGCTTTTTGGGAAGAGTTGAGGGTCAGAGGTGACCACAGTGTTCCCTGTTCTACAAGCAGGTACAGGGGCAACTAAAGCAGCTCTGCAAACAGCTCCTTATATTAGCGCCTGGCCCCCCTGAAACTGAGGGGGGGAAGGGGAAATGGTGTATTGAAGACGGCAGGAAACCCCCCTCTGAATTCCTTTTTTGGGAAAATATAATAGATCCCGGATGTATTAATCTAGGATACAATAGATATATGTATACACAAGGGTATGGATACACGCTCCTTGTCCCCATTAGTTCCATCAAGGCGGCGATTTTGGGATACATCATTACTGTTGTGTGCTCCTCCACCACGTGTCGTAACGTGACAGGAAGCAAAAATGCAATACAGCCTATAAAGGGTATGAGTGTTATTGGAGCCTACACACCAGGTGTCAGGAGGGGAGTCGTGGAGTTTATGTGGATTACGTTCCTGATTCATGAAAATTATACTCCAGGGACACAAGGAACTCCACCTAAAATATGCAATTCCCGCTGCCGTACTGGAAGAGTCATCAAATCCCCCTTTGGAATTTTTTTGGGACTCTCACTGGAGATTTTCCACATTTCCCTTTTTTTTTTGCCCCGAGGGGGGAAGTACCCTGGGAAAGGCAAATGGCCCCCCAATACCACACCTTTCAAGCAGAAATAAACAACAAAAAATGCTTAGGAAAAATTTACCCCTCCTTTAAATAATACAACCAAACAGTGCTTAGGAAATATCACCCCTCCCTATATAAATAATACATCCAAACAGTGCTTAGGAAATATCACCCCTCACTATATAAATAATACATCCAAACAGTACTTAGGAAATATCACCACCACTATTAAAAATCAACTAAAATGGGTTAGGAAAAAACATCCTCACTATATAAATTTAAAACATCCCCAACAGTGCTTAGGAAATATCACCACACACTATATAAATAATACATCCAAACAGTGCTTAGGAAATATCACTCCTCACTATATAAATAATACAACTAAAAAGTTCTTAGGAAATATCACCACACACTATACAAATAATACAACTAAAAAGTGCTTAGGAAATATCACCGCACACTATATAAATAATACATCCAAACATACTTGGAAAAATACCCCTCCTATATAAAAAAATACAAAAAAGGCTTAGGAAAAACACCCCCCCTATAAAAAATACATCCCAAAAAAGTGCTTTGGAAAAATAACTCCTCCTAATAAAGAATCACCCAAAAAAAAGCTTAGGAATATCACCCCCCCCCATTAAAAATACACAAAAAAAGGGTTTGGGAAAAAACCCCCACTATTAAAAATACACCAAACTTTCTTAGGGAAAATCACCACTCCAATATAAATAATACAATTAAAAAGTCTTAGGAAATATCACTCCCAAATTTTTAAATAATACATCCAAACATGCTTAGGAAAAAATTTACCACACAATATATAAATAATAATAAAAGTGCTTTAGGAAATATCCTCCTAAATATTAATAAAACAACAAAATGCAGGAAAAAATAAAATTTTTCAAAAAAAACAACTAAAAAATTTTAAAATACTCCCCCTAAAAAATAATTCAACCAAACAGTGCTTAGGAAATATCACTCCTCACTATACAAATAATACAACCACACAGTGCTTAGGAAATATCACCCCTCACTATATAAATAATACAACCAAACAGTGCTTAGGAAATATCACCACACACTATATAAATAATACATCCAAACAGTGCTTAGGAAATATCACTCCTCACTATATAAATAATACAACCAAACAGTGCTTAGGAAATATCACCCCTCACTATATAAATAATACAACCAAACAGTGCTTAGGAAATATCACCCCACTATAAATAATACAACCAAACAGTGCTTAGGAAATATCCCTACACTATACAAATAATACAACCAAACAGTGCTTAGGAAAACCCCCCTCACTTAAAAAATAATAAAACCCAAAACGGGGCTTGGGAAAATCACCACCACTATAAAATAATCAAAAACATGCTTAGGAAATTCCCCATCACTATAAATAATCCCAAACACAAAATTTTCCCCAACCCTTATTAAAAATAATACAACCAAAATCTTAGGTATCCCACCACTATATAAATAATAAACTAAACAGTGCGGGAAAAAACCCACCCCAAAAAATGCCCAGGTAATACTACCATACAGTGCCCAGATAATACTACCACACAGTGCCCAGATAATACCTCCGTACAGTGCCAAGATTATACAACCATACAGTGCCCAGATAAAAAACCCCCTGCGTGTCCAGATAAAAATTCCCCGCCCAAACAGTGCCCAGGTAATACTACCATACAGTGCCCAGATAATACTACCATACAGTGCATAAGTAATACACCATACCATGTCCAAATAACACAGCCGTAGAGCACCTACAGTCATACAATGCCCTAATAATGGCAACATACAATGCATAAATAAATTTATACAGCGCCCAATAAAAAACCATATAGTGCCCTAATATTAAATAAATACAACCATATGGAGCAACAATAATCCTCCATACAATATGCAAATATTAGTCAGACAGGGGCCAAAAGATACAACCATATTGTGTCCAAGTAATACCACCATCCATGCAAAAATAAAATACCACAAGTCCAAATAAAGGGAGCATACAAAAACCCCGAAAAAAAATACAGTAGTGAAATATATCACCTAAATGCACAAATTTTAAAACCTCCATACAGTGCCTAAATAATACTGTTGCATATTTGGGGAATAAACGACATACCTTTTTATGAAAACTGCCTAGCGGGAAGACGTCCCCCGTTGCCCAAAACAACCAAAACAAGCTCAATGCAACCAATCAGAGCTCAGCTTTAATTTCATGTAGTGCTTTGGAAAAATGTCATATAGTGCTATGGGTTCTGATTGGTCGTTATGAGCTCTGATTGGTTGCTATGAGCGCTGATTGGTTGCTATGAACGCTGATTGGTTGCTATGGGCTCTGATTGGTTGCTGTGGGTGCTTATTGGTTGCTATGGGCTCTGATTGTTTGATATGGGCTCTGATTGGTTGCTATGTGTTCTGATTGGTTGCTGTGAGCTCTGATTAGTTACTTTGAGCTCTGATTGGTTGCTCTGGGCTCTGATTGGTTGCTATGAGTGCTGATTGGTTGCTATGAGTTCTGATTGGTTGCTATGGGCTCTGATTGGTTGCTATGTGCTCGGTGGTTATATGGGAGCTGATTGGTTGCTATGAGCGCTGATTGGTCGCTATGAACTCTGATTGGTCGCTATGAACTCTGATTGGTCACTATGGGCTCTGAATGGTTGCTATGGGTTCGGATTGGTCGCTATGGGTTCCGATTGGGTGCTGTGATTGGTCGCTATGGGCTCTGAATGGTTGCTATGGGTTCTGATTGGTTGCTATGAGCTCTGATTGGCGGCTATGGGCTCTGATTGGTTGCTATGGGTTCTGATTGGTTGCTGTGATTGGTTGCTATGGGCAACAAGGACAGTCTTACAGCTAGACAGTTTCATACATAAGGCTCTCAGTGTCATTCCATGCCTAAGAAACCCCGCTGTAGTGTCTGGTTGTCAGTGTTCAGGCCCTCGCTTCCACCTCTGTCAATGCTTCGCTTCTGGGGGCTGAGTGACCACCCTGCATAAGGACTGTATAAGGGGGTACAGAATGCATTAAAATTTGGCTGCAGAGGGTGCACAGAGCAAAGGTGGAGGAGATGGCAGAATTATGAGAGGTGATAGTAGCTTGTTTTGGGGGTAGTGATGATCCTGTCTTTTGGGATGACACCAGGCCCCCCTTTCTCCCCACAGAGCTCTCTTTGTGCTCCCCCCCATATTGGGCATCGTATCGCCTCGTCATCGGTTCTTCTGCTCTGGAGATCACATATAAAACCCTGCAATATTTCCACGTTCAGGTTAACCCTGCAGAAACATAGAGCTTCCCAAACTTCGCGCCTCTTCTTGCAGGACCTACAGTGGCGGTGGTGCAGGGCCGGGTCACCACAGCAGCTTAGATACGCTGGCCAGAAACTAAAGATGTTAGCCACACCAGATCTATGAGGTGTAATACCTAGATCTGCCTTCGGGTGGAGCTGTTCATTATCTCTGAAGTAGTTGCATCTTATTGGGGGATTTGGACCTCATTGGGGGGGGGGGGGGGCGTCTGTCACAGCACAAAGCCCCTGCAAATGGCTGTTCTTGCGTTGGGGGTGAGCCAGCATTACAGGGATGCCTGGCATGGATCAGTAAGTCCTGAAGGGGGCCTAAATCACTTATGGGGGTACAGAGCCGTCACCCCAGTATCTGGTGTCCTGTCTGACCGCCTCATACAGGTATAGAGGCTGCTGGTGATATTATGGGGGTGCTCTGCCTTCATATGGGATAACCTGTGTCCATCTCCCTCAGGTCTCCAGCTCCACCTACAAGCAGAGGAGTGAGGAGTTTCGCAAACTGTTTAAGGACTTACCTGACAGCGAGAAACTTATAGTAGGTAAGTGAGACCAGGAACCCCAGGTATGTATGATGGTACGGGCCAAGCCTTTGTACATGTATGATGATCCGGAGATAGGTCTGTGCACATGTATGATGATCCGGAGATAGGTCTGTGCACATGTATGATGATCCGGAGATAGGTCTGTGTACATGTATGATGATCCGGAGATAGGTCTGTGCACATGTATGATGATCCGGACAGAGGTCTGTGTACATGTATGATGATCCGGAGATAGGTCTGTGCACATGTATGATGATCCGGAGATAGGTCTGTGCACATGTATGATGATCCGGACAGAGGTCTGTGCACATGTATGATGATCCGGAGATAGGTCTGTGCACATGTATGATGATCCGGACAGAGGTCTGTGTACATGTATGATGATCCGGAGATAGGTCTGTGCACATGTATGATGATCCGGAGATAGGTCTGTGCACATGTATGATGATCCGGAGATAGGTCTGTGTACATGTATGATGATCCGGAGATAGGTCTGTGTACATGTATGATGATCCGGAGATAGGTCTGTGCACATGTATGATGATCCGGACAGAGGTCTGTGTACATGTATGATGATCCGGACAGAGGTCTGTGTACATGTATGATGATCCGGACAGAGGTCTGTGCACATGTATGATGATCCGGATAGAGGTCTGTGCACATGTATGATGATCCGGACAGAGGTCTGTGTACTTGTATGATGATCTGGAGATAGGTCTGTGCACATGTATGATGATCCGGAGATAGGTCTGTGTACATGTATGATGATCCGGACAGAGGTCTGTGCACATGTATGATGATCCGGACAGAGGTCTAAAAGAAATATCACCATAGGTAATGAAATCTCACCGAGTATTTTTAAAAGCCAAAAGAATAAAAAAATTTGGCTTTCGCAAAAAGGCTTCTTCCCATGTGGAGGACGCAGATGTAATATGTGCAAATATGCACACAAAACAAAAACCTTCAAGAATACTCAAGGACATCAAAAAGAATATAATATACAGAAATTCATTAATTGTGACTCGGACCACATCGTCTATGGTATTCAATGTACAACATGTGATAAATTATATATAGGATGCAGCACTAGAAAATTGAAAACTAGAATAGCGGAGCATCTTAACAACATCAATAAAGGGCACAGTACCTATTACAGGGGCAGCAAAGCATTTCACAGAAGAACATGCTGGTGATGTAAGCAGTCTATCCTTTTTGGCATAGAAAGAAATAGAATGCCCAGAAAGAGGTGGAGACTGGCAACGAAAGGTCAGATTGCAAGAACCTTCTGGATTCTGGAGCTGCAAACCAGAATACCAGCGGGGTTAAATCTCCGTAACGACCTAGCATATATCCACTAACCCCTACAACACCTATCAACCCCTTAATACCTCTTTTCATAACAGTAACATAGATGTATATAGATGAAGAGTGGTTAAGCAAAGATATTAAATAATTTTTAGAAGTTTTTTATATCAAGCAGTGTATACCCATTATGTATTGAAGAGGAAATACGTATCGTTTGCATGACGATCAGTTCCCTATTTAATCTGTTCATTTGAGTGTTACCTGCATGCCGGTGAACAAGGAGTGGAATTGCTCCTGAAACGCGTAGGCTTGCACGCCACGTCTTTTTATATACCCTCTGCACCGACTATATTGAAATAAAGAACTCTCCATTGTTTAACTCGAGACTGGACATCGCTTTTGTTTCTCTCCGTATGATCCGGAGAGAGGTCTGTGTACATGTATGATGATCCGGACAGAGGTCTGTGCACATGTATGATGATCCGGACAGAGGTCTGTGCACATGTATGATGATCCGGAGATAGGTCTGTGTACATGTATGATGATCCGGACAGAGGTCTGTGCACATGTATGATGATCCGGACAGAGGTCTGTGCACATGTATGATGATCCGGATAGAGGTCTGTGCACATGTATGATGATCCGGATAGAGGTCTGTGCACATGTATGATGATCCGGACAGAGGTCTGTGTACTTGTATGATGATCCGGAGATAGGTCTGTGTACATGTATGTTGATCCGGACAGAGGTCTGTGCACATGTATGATGATCCGGATAGAGGTCTGTGCACATGTATGATGATCCGGACAGAGGTCTGTGTACATGTATGATGATCCGGAGATAGGTCTGTGCACATGTATGATGATCCGGACAGAGGTCTGTGCACATGTATGATGATCCGGACAGAGGTCTGTGCACATGTATGATGATCCGGACAGAGGTCTGTGTACTTGTATGATGATCCGGAGATAGGTCTGTGTACATGTATGATGATCCGGACAGAGGTCTGTGTACTTGTATGATGATCCGGATAGAGGTCTGTGTACATGTATGATGATTCGGATAGAGGTCTGTGTACATGTATGATGATCCGGACAGAGGTCTGTGTACTTGTATGATGATCCGGAGATAGGTCTGTGTACATGTATGATGATCCGGACAGAGGTCTGTGTACTTGTATGATGATCCGGAGATAGGTCTGTGTACATGTATGATGATCCGGACAGAGGTCTGTGTACATGTATGATGATCCGGACAGAGGTCTGTGTACATGTATGATGATCCGGACAGAGGTCTGTGCACATGTATGATGATCCGGACAGAGGTCTGTGTACATGTATGATGATCCGGAGATAGGTCTGTGTACATGTATGATGATCCGGATAGAGGTCTGTGTACATGTATGATGATCCGGACAGAGGTCTGTGCACATGTATGATGATCCGGAGATAGGTCTGTGCACATGTATGATTATCCGGATAGAGGTCTGTGCACATGTATGATGATCCGGATAGAGGTCTGTGCACATGTATGATGATCCGGACAGAGGTCTGTGTACATGTATGATGATCCGGAGATAGGTCTGTGCACATGTATGATTATCCGGATAGAGGTCTGTGTACATGTATGATGATCCGGAGATAGGTCTGTGTACATGTATGATGATCCGGAGAGAGGTCTGTGCACATGTATGATTATCCGGATAGAGGTCTGTGTACATGTATGATGATCCGGAGATAGGTCTGTGCACATGTATGATGATCCGGAGAGAGGTCTGTGCACTTGAAGGTGGATCCGGACAGAGGTCTGTGGACAAGTATGAGGATCCGGACAGAGGTCTGTGTACATGTATGATGATCCGGACAGAGGTCTGTGTACATGTATGATGATCCGGACAGAGGTCTGTGTACATGTATGATGATCCGGATAGAGGTCTGTGTACATGTATGATGATCCGGACAGAGGTCTGTGAACATGTATGATGATCCGGACAGAGGTCTGTGTTCATGTATGATGATCCGGAGATAGGTCTGTGTACATGTATGATGATCCGGAGATAGGTCTGTGCACATGTATGATTATCCGGATAGAGGTCTGTGTACATGTATGATGATCCGGAGATAGGTCTGTGCACATGTATGATGATCCGGAGATAGGTCTGTGCACATGTATGATGATCCGGACAGAGGTCTGTGCACATGTATGATGATCCGGACAGAGGTCTGTGTACATGTATGATGATCCGGACAGAGGTCTGTGTACATGTATGATGATCCGGACAGAGGTCTGTGTACATGTATGATGATCCGGATAGAGGTCTGTGTACATGTATGATGATCCGGACAGAGGTCTGTGTACATGTATGATGATCCGGATAGAGGTCTGTGTACATGTATGATGATCCGGACAGAGGTCTGTGCACATGTATGATGATCCGGAGATAGGTCTGTGCACATGTATGATGATCTGGAGATAGGTCTGTGTACATGTATGATGATCCGGACAGAGGTCTGTGCACATGTATGATGATCCGGACAGAGGTCTGTGTACTTGTATGATGATCCGGACAGAGGTCTGTGCACATGTATGATGATCTGGAGATAGGTCTGTGTACATGTATGATGATCCGGACAGAGGTCTGTGTACTTGTATGATGATCCGGACAGAGGTCTGTGCACATGTATGATGATCCGGACAGAGGTCTGTGTACTTGTACAGTCATGGCCAAAAGTTTTGAGAATGACACAAATATTATATTTTCCCCTGATCTGTTGCCCTCTGGTTTTTATGTGTTTGTCAGATGTTTTTATCACATACAGAAATAAAAGTGCAATCATATTATGATTACAAAAGCTTTTATTGACGTTAGAATGAGTTCATGCAGCAAGTGAATATTTGCAGTGTTTGACCCTTCTTCTTCAGACCTCTGCAATTCTCCCTGGCATGCTCTCAATCACCTTCTGGACCAAATCCTGACTGATAGCAGTCCATTCTTGCACAATCAATGCTTGCATTTGTCAACAATTTGTTGGTTTTTGTTTGTCCACCCGTCTCTTGATGATTGACCACAAGTTCTCAATGGGATTAAGATCTGGGGAGTTTCCAGGCCATGGACCCAAAATCTCTATGTTTTTTCCCTGAGCCATTTAGTTATCACCTTTGCTTTTATGGCAAGGTGCTCCATCATGCTGGAAAAGGCATTGTTGATCACCAAACTGCTCTTGGACGGTTGGGAGAAGTTGCTCTTGGAGGACATTCTGGTACCATTCTTTATTCATGGATGTGTTTTTAGGTAAGACTGTTAGAGAGCCGATTCCCTTGGCTGAGAAGCAACCCCACACATGAAGGTTTCTGGATACTTTACAGTTGGCATGAGACAAGACCTGGTGGTATCGCTCACCTTGTCTTCTCCGAACAAGCTGGTTTTCCAGATGTTCCAAACATTTCGGAAAGGGGATTCCTCAGAGAAATGACTTTACCCCAGTCCTCCAGCAGTCCACTCCCTCGTACCTTTGGCAGAATATCAGTCTGTCCCTGATGTTTTTTCTGGAGAGAAGTGGCTTCTTTGCTGCCCTCCTTGACACCAGGCCTTGCTCCATGAGTCTCCGCAGTCTCACAGTGCATGCAGATGCACCCATACCTGCCTGCTGCCATTCCTGAGCAAGCTCATGCACTGCTGGGAGGCCCGATTCCGAAGCTGAAACACTTTAAGAGACGGTCCTGGCGCTTGCTGGTCTTTCTTGACGCCCTGGAGCCTTTTTGACAACAATGGAACCTCTCTCCTTGAATTCCTTGATGATGCGATAGATTGTTGACTGAGGTGCAATCTTTCTAGCTGCGATACTCTTCCCTGTTAGGCCAGTTTTGTGCAGTGCAATGATGACTGCACGGGTTTCTTTAGAGATAACCATGGTTAACAGAAGAGAAACAATGATGCCAAGCACCAGCCTCCTTTTAAAGTGTCCAGTGGTGTGATTCTTACTTAATCATGACAGATTGATCTCCAGCCCTGTCCTCATCAACACCCACACCTGTGTTAATGGAGCAATCACTGAAACGATGTTAGCTGCTCCTTTTAAGGCAGGCCTGCAATGAAGTGGAAATGTGTTTTGGGGGAAAAAGTTCATTTTCTAGGCAACTATTGACTTTGCAATTAATTGCTGTGAAGCTGATCACTCTTTATAACATTTTGGAGTATATGCAAATTGCCATTATAAAACCTGATGCAGTAGACTTTGTAAAAATTTATATTTGTATCATTCTCAAAACTTTTGGCCATGACTGTATGATGATCCGGACAGAGGTCTGTGCACATGTATGATGATCCGGAGATAGGTCTGTGCACATGTATGATGATCCGGACAGAGGTCTGTGCACATGTATGATGATCCGGACAGAGGTCTGTGCACATGTATGATGATCCGGAGATAGGTCTGTGCACATGTATGATGATCCGGACAGAGGTCTGTGCACATGTATGATGATCCGGATAGAGGTCTGTGCACATGTATGATGATCCGGATAGAGGACTGTGCACATGTATGATGATCCGGATAGAGGTCTATGCACATGTATGATGATCCGGATAGAGGTCTATGCACATGTATGATGATCCGGACAGAGGTCTGTGCACATGTATGATGATCCGGACAGAGGTCTGTGCACATGTATGATGATCCGGACAGAGGTCTGTGCACATGTATGATGATCCGGACAGAGGTCTGTGCACATGTATGATGATCCGGAGATAGGTCTGTGCACATGTATGATGATCCGGATAGAGGTCTGTGCACATGTATGATGATCCGGACAGAGGTCTGTGCACATGTATGATGATCCGGAGATAGGTCTGTGCACATGTATGATGATCCGGACAGAGGTCTGTGCACATGTATGATGATCCGGATAGAGGTCTATGCACATGTATGATGATCCGGACAGAGGTCTGTGCACATGTATGATGATCCGGACAGAGGTCTGTGCACATGTATGATGATCCGGACAGAGGTCTGTGCACATGTATGATGAGCCGTGTATGATGGTTTTCTGGCCACTCTTCAACTCCTCCCAATAAGCATTTGCCATGGCCGCCTGCAGTCGGCTGTAGGGCCCGGAGGTAACAGTCTGATAACACTTAAATTCTGTGTCTTTTTACTGTTGTGAGCTCTGAGAAGGGTTACACACCCTGTTAGGAGTCTGGAGCGGGGGCACCTCTGAGGCATGACAGCTGATAGCGCCCCCTATGTCCGCACACCTGTGTGTCTAACCTGCCTGCATTCACTTCCAGATTACGCCTGTGCCCTGCAGAAGGACATCCTACTTCAAGGGCGCATCTACCTCTCCGAAAACTGGATCTGCTTCCACAGCAACATCTTCCGATGGGAAACTTCGGTAATAGTCGCATCATTGTGTCCAAAATGTCTTTTGACGGGGGTGGGGCCCCAGGTGTGTGGGGCAGGACCGCCGCCCCGCACCCACAGAGCAGTCACCATCGGCCACCTATGGTCAGTGGGTGGCCACAAAGATCAGCAAAAAAACCCCCGTCCTATTTTTTCAAGTTCCCCTCTCTACAGGCATTACCTAAGAAACCATGCCGAAATTTGTAAACCTCTGCCCCCTTTTCCCTTCCCAAAGTAACCACTGACCCCTCCCGGCTGCCCCATGCAAACCCCACTGGGCCCCCGGGCTGCACCATGCTAACCACGGGGCCCAACCGGGCTCCCACCTTTCAAACCCACTGGGCCCCCCGTCTGCACCATGCTAACCCCGGGCCACCGTGCTGCACCCCTTTAAAAACACGGGGCCCCACCGGGCTGACCAAGCAAAACCACGGGGAAACCCTTTGGGGCATCGGGCAAACCCCAAAGGGGCCACCGTGCTCCCACCATGCTAACCCGGGGCCACCGTGCTGAACCTTGCAACCCACTGGGCCACCGTGCGGGCATCAGTAACCCGGGCCCCCGTGCGGGCACCTTGCAAACCCAAATGGGCCACCGTGCTGAAAACCATGCTAACCACTGGGCCCCGTGCTGTTTTTTTTTCTAACCCGGGTCCCGTGCGGGCTCTTCCCAAACCACTGGGCCCCGTGCTGCCCAAAGAAACCCCCCTGACCCAAACAGTGCGGGCACCCATATTAAACCCCTCTTAGATACCATGCTGCCCATCCCTAACCATTTACCCCCTGTGCGGCATATACAAACCCCTCTTAGATACCATGCGGGAAACCGGGGCTAACCACGGGGGCCACCTTTTCTGCATCATACTAACCTCTTGTTTACCATGATGCACCATGCTACCACTGGGCCCCGGTGTTTTCATTAAACCCTTCTTAGATCCCTTTGCTGCCCCATGCTAAACCAATGGGCCCCCGTGCGCACCCATACAAACCTCTTTGTTTACCATGCTGCACCCATCCCTAACCACGGGGGAAACCGGCTGCCAAACTAACCTTTAATACCATGCGGGCACCATGCAAACCACTGGGCCCCGTGCTGAATCTTTCCCTTTTCCTTAAAAAACCCAAGTGCCCTTGCAAAACCCACTGGGCCCAAACCAGGGGCGGGCAAAATTTGTAAACCAAACAAAAGAAAAAGTGCTGCTGTTTCTAACTTCTAAGATGCCTTCCTGCACCATGCTAACCACTGCCCCCAAACAGTCCCGGGAATCATACTAACAACCTCTAATTGTTTTGCAAGGGGGCCCTTAAAGTTTTTCGCAGGTGCTGCCACTGGGTTTGGAGTATTTCAGGGTTTTCCCCCAAAAAATGTGCCCCCAAAGGGGCCTGGTTTGGTCGGGGGGAGCCAAGGGTTATCTGCACAAAAACAAGGCACCATGCAAAACCCCCGAGAGACCATGCTACGGCATGCTAACCTCTCTGCTACCTTCCCTGCACCAGGGCAAAACCCTTTTAATCTACCAGCATAGGAGGGAAGGGGCTACATCACCCTTCTTTTTGGTAGGGGCTAGAACTTACTAAAACTTGAAGCATCAGGACCAGGGTCAGGAGTGTGGGAAACATCCCACTTCCCCACCCACATTTTAAAACTTAGCCCCGATTAAAAACAAGTTCCAGTGACCCAATTTTTTCCCCGGGACCAATCTACAATTAGGAGAGGCACCTCAGAGTTTGGGGTCAATTTTACAAAAGCAAGCGGACAGAGGAGTCCCAAGAAAGATCCCCCCTGAGGGGACCTAACACCAGCCTGACAGGGAAAAAACCCAAATTAAATACAGGCCCGACCTATTTGGTTACCGGGTTAGGGCGGGGGTTTTGCCGTCGGCCCTCCAGCTGTTTGGGGTAAAACCCCATCTCCCTTTATGCCCCTGATAAAAGATTTTAGAAATGCATGATGGGGGGTTGTTGTTTCCTAACGTGGGGGAGCCGACGTTGCAGACCCCTGGATTAGGGAATCCTAAAGTAATAGAGGGTTGAGGGGGGCTCCGAATTAGGACCCTGAGGTATTAGCATTAGTAGAGATTGTCTACAAAGAATGTCTCTCACTGTGGAAGGGCCCAAAAAAAGTCCCCTACATTTACATGGTCACCTCAGGAATTCAAAGGGGAACGGCGGGAATACTTCAGTTTTAAAACCCGCAGGGGCACCAAATTTCCCCGCCACATGGATAGAAGCCGGGTTTACTGGCACCCAGTTGGGGCAATTTAACAGTGGGGGTGCCCCAATATTTGGGGGGGGGGGGGAGGCTCATTTTACCCCCGTAAATTTTTTAATGGTACAAACCCAAAAGTTTTCCCCGAAGGGTTTTGTTTTAAACCCGAGAGAGGTCACCTCCATGACCAAAGAGAAGACAGCGCGGCTCATCCCCAACGCCATCCAGATCAGCAACGAGAACGAAAAAAGGGGGAAAATATTAAATGCGGGTTTAATTCCTTTACATTTGGGGGGCCCGTTTTAAGTAGTTATATTCTTGTACCTAGGGGGCAGTTTTTTAGGGTTTGTTTTTATTTTGTAAAGGGGGGCAATATTATAGTAGTTTTATTCTTGTACATAGGGGGAGTATAATAGTAGTTATTTTCCCGTACATAGGGGGGCAGTAAAATTTTAGTAGTTTTTATTCTTGTTTCATAGAGGCAGTATTTTAGTAGTTTTATTCTTGTACATAGGGGCTTATTATTGTAGTTATATTCTTGACATAGGGCAGGGATTATAGTAGAATTCTTGTACAAAAGGGGGCAGGGGAAATTTTGTAGTTTTATTCCTTTTAAAATAGGGGGGGAGTTTTTTATGTGGGTTTAAAATCTTGTAAAAATTTGGCATATTAAAGTTTGTTAAAATTCCCTTGTACATAGGGAAGTGTATTATAGTAGGTTTTTATTTTGTACATAGGAGCAGTATTTAAAAAAAGTTTAAAATTTTGTAAATATGACAGTAAATTTTATTAGGGTTTTATTTTTTGTACATAGGGGGCAGTTTTTTTTAGTAGTTTTATTTCTTTTTAAAATTTGGGGGAGTATTTTGGTGTTTATTCCTGTTAACCCCCCGGGGGGGGCCGTAAATTATAAAAGTTTTTTCCCTTGGGTAAATAAAGGGGGCGTTTTTTATAGTAGTTATTTCTTGGTTTTTTAGAGGGAGTAAATTTTTTAATAAATTTTAAAATTCCCTTGGGGACTTTGGGGCAGTATTATAAAGTTTTATTCTTGGGAACCCTAGGGGGAAAAACATATTTTAGTAGTTTTTTATTCTTGTACATTGGGGCCCTAAAAATTTTGGTTTTATATTTCCCGTACCTAGGGGGGGGGAAAATTTTTTTAAAATTGTTAATTTTTTTGAAAATAGGGGGCAAATATTTTTTAGTTTTATTCTTTGGGACCTTTAAAGGGTTAAAGTATTTTTTATTCTTTGTACATAAAGGGGGCATATTTATTTATTTTTTTTTTCCTGTCATAGGGGGGGGACAGTAAATTTTAAATAGTTATAGTCTTGGGAAAAAAGGGAGTTAATTAAGTTGTTTTTATTCATTTTTTAATTTGGGAGCGTATTTTAAAAGTAGGGTTTTATTCTTTTTTAAAAATAGAGCAAATTTTATAAATAGTTTTATTTCTTGTACATAGGGGGGGAAATATTAAAAGTTATTTTTTTAAAATTTTTGTACCTTTGGAGCGTAAAAATAGTTGTTATATTCTTGTACATAGGGAAAAAGTTTTTTAGTAAGTTTAAAATTATTTTTCCCTAAGGAGGTTTAAATTTATAAGGGTTTTATTCTTTGGGAATTGGGGGCAGTATTTTTAGTAGTTATATTTTGTTTCATAGAGGGATATTAAGTAGTTATATTCTTGTACTTAGGGGGAGTTTATGGTATTTTTTTTTCTTTTTTTTTTTTTAAAAATAGGGGGAGGTTTTTTGTAAATTTAAAATTTTTTTGTACAAAAGGCAGTATTATAAATAGTTTATATTCTTTTTACATAAAGGGAAGCAGTTTTTATAGTAAATTAATTCTTGTACAAAGGAACAGTAAATTTTAGTAGTTATATTCTTGTACAAAAGGGGGCAATTTTATAGTATTTTATTCTTGAACATAGGGGGGAGTATTTATTTTTTATATTTTGTACATAGGAGCATTATTATAGTAGTTTTAATTTCCGAAAAATAGGGGCTTATTTAATTTAGCTATTTTCTTTACCCAAGGGGGCAGTAAAATTTTGAGTTTTATTCCTTGTATATAGGGGCAAATTTTTCTTGTTTCTTAGGGGACCCGTATTTTAATATTATTTTTCTTTTTAAATAGGGGCAGTATTTTTAAATTTGTTATTTTCCTGTTTAAAGGGGGGATTTTTAAAGAAATTATATTTTGTACATAGGGGCAAATTATTAATAGTTTGTTTAAAATTTTCCCGTACTAGGGGGGGTATTTAGCAGTTATATTCTTGTACCAAAAGCAGCGTATTATTGTAGTTTAAATTTCTTGTACCCTAGGGAAGTATTATAGTTGTTATTTTCCTTTTCTTTGGCATCAGTTTTATAGTTGTTATTTTCTTGTCATTGGAGGGCCGTTTTTATTGAGTTTTTTATTCTTGGACAATTGGAGGAGTTTATAGTAAAATTAAAAATCTTTGAAAATAGGAGCAGGGATTTATAGTTATTATATTTTTTGGGACCATAGGGGGGGTTTTATTTAAAATAGTTAAATTCCCCGTACATAAGGGGGGGCCCGTTTTTTTAGGGAGTTTTAGTTTGTACATAAGGCCCTATTATAGTAGTTATATTTTTTGTACATGGGAGCATTTTATTTTAGTTTTTATTTTGTAAAAGGGGGCGTATTTTTAGTAGTTATTTCTTTTTACATAGGGGCAGTAATTTTTAGAAATAAAATTTTTGTACAAAGGACAGTTTTTAGTAGTTATTTTCTTGTAATAGGGGGAGTTTTATGTAGTTATTTTTCTTGTTTCATAGAGGCAGTAAATTATAAGTTATATTTTTGTCATAAAGGGGGGAGTATTATTGTGTTTATATTTTTGTAAAATTTGAGGGGAGTATTATATTGTTAAATTCTTTACATAGGGGGGGTATTAAAGGTTTGTTTTTTTTCCCGTAACAAAATTGGGGGGGCATATTTAGTTTGTTTTTATTCTTGTACATTAAGGGAGTATAAAATTTTTGTTATATTCCCTTTTTACATAGGAAGCGTATTATAGTTGTTAATTTTTTGTTAAAAAGGAACAGTATTTTTAGTAGTTTATTTTTGTACAAAAAAGGGGAAAAATTTTTAGTTGTTATATTTTTGTACATTGGGGCAGTATTTTTGGATTTTTCTTGTTTTCATAGGAGATTAATTTTTTAGTAAATTTTATTCTTTTATTGGGGGAAATTTTTTATTGTTGTTTAAAAATTGTACATAGGGGACAGTTTTTAAATTTTAAAAAAGTTTTATTCTTGGAAAATAGGGGCATTATTTTTAGTAAATTATATTTCCCGTAAATAGGGGGGAAAATTTTTTTTATAAATAAATTAAAATTTTTTGTTTCAAAAAGGGGACAGTTTTTAAAAAAAGTTTTTTCTTTGTACTTTGGGGCAGTTAATTTTAGTAGTTATATTTCCTGTTCTAGGGGCATATTATGTGTTATATTTCCCTTTTAAATAGGGGCAGAAAAATAGTGTTTAAAAAAAAAAAAAAAAAATTCCTGGACATAGGGGGGAGTATTTAAAAAGCTTTTATATTCTTGTAAAATAGCGCAGTATTATTGGAGTTATAATTCCCCTTTAACTTTGGGGGGAGTATTAAAATTTTGTTATATTCCCCGTACATAGGAGGGAGTATTATTTGTGTTATTTTCTTGGACAAGGAGGCAGTATTATAGTAGTTATATTCTTGTACATTGGAGGAGTATTATAGTAGTTATATTCTTGTACATAGGAGCAGTATTATAGTAGTTATATTCTTGTACATAGGGAGCAGTATTATAGAAGTTATATTCTTGTACATAGGAGCAGTAGTATAGTAGTTATATTCTTCTGCAAAGGAGGCAGTATTATAGTAGTTATATTCTTGTATGTAGGAGCAGTATTATAGTAGTTATATTCTTGTACATAGGAGTAGTATTATAGAAGTTATATTCTTGTACATAGTAACTAGATCACTGCAAAATGAAACAAGGAGAGAAGCGCACCTCGTGCACATAAACTTTTATATGAAGTTTAAAAATTCTGGTGTATTAATCTCTCACCTGGACGAGTTGTGCAAGGTAAATGGCACAACTCATATAAGCATTTGTAGCAAATTGACGATCCTCAAGGATCAAAGCCGAGCAGCCAAACTCCAAGTCAGGTCGGTGAGCCCTCCACAGATTCTCGGTGGTCTCCGGCAGCAATAGGTAGTCACTGTGCTTTCACTCCTCACCATAGGCAAGCAGGAAAACTCAGTAGAAAACTTGGTGTAGCACTCAGGCAATGGGTAGAATAAAATAAAATAAAATAAGGGACGAGACACTAGGCATCTAGCCAATTAATATGTCTCTTTAATGTCCAAATTAAAAGCAGAGCAGCAAGACGCGTTTCCCGAGGATCTACCTCACTTCATCAGTTGCATGTGTTCACACTGCATGGATTGTCCTTTATATATAAAGTTTTACAATCACTCAATAAAACATAAAAAATGTTATAACAAGAATAAAACACTTACATTTATGTTGAAAACATATAAATAACAACTGTAAAAAATATAATAAATTTAAACAATTTTTAGAAAATGACCTTAATCTCTAAAATAAAAAAGATTTTAAAAGGATAAATTAGTATGTACTGCATTACCGAGGAGATTAGGGGGAGCACTTGTCCTGATTACCAATATAGTTCAAATCAATATTTAGTTCACTCAAAGTTCAACTTATGTGGTTACTCTGAAAAACCAGCAGGGTGTACTGTTGCTACATATATTTGTCAGGAAAAAAAAATATGCCCAAAAAGAAAAAAAAAAAATGTATGCCCGATAAATGTATGCACAAAAAATTCAAATAATAATAAATAAATAAATGTATGCCCGATAAATGTATGCAAAAAAAAATAAAAAAATGTGTGCCCGATAAAAATGTGCCCGATAAATATATGTACATATTATATGCACAAATGAAATGTATATCTAACAAATATATGCAATGTATACCCGAATAGAAATATGCACAAATGAAATGTGTGCCCGATAAATATATGCGCAAATAAAAATAAATATCAGACAATGAAATCTGTCATCTCATTTAAGCCATGTGGATTGAGCGTATTTAGTTTATAGATCCAAAAAGTTTCCTTTTCGGACAATCTCTTTTCTCTATCTTGTACATGGTCAGGAACATGTTCAATAGGCTGTACCGTAAAGCTAGGAGTGATACCTTTATGGGCATTTTCGAAATGCCTTGGAATACTGTGGGTGAGTACCATATGATTGATGTTGTATCTATGGTTATTCACCCTTTTAGACAACTTCATGACCGTACGACCTATATACTGTATACCACAAAAGCACGTTATTAGATAAATCACATAGGAACTCCCGCATGTCATACGTCCTTTTACCAGGAATTTTTCTTTGGTTTTAAAAGATACAAAGTCTTTGGATTCTACTATGATACTACAACACTTACATGATTTGGAACCACATCTCGATGTACCCCAGGTCGTTTTGTTATCGGTGCTTCCACAACGGGTTACCTCTTTCTCCTCCCCAATATTCTTAAGATGTTTTAACCTAGAGGGGGCTATCAGATTTTTTATTGTCTTAGCCCTGCGATAGATTATTGGTGGTCTGTTGGGTAGGATTTGGTTCAGCGTGGGGTCCAGCTTAAGTTCGGACAATTCAGACGTATCCGTAAAAATTGCACGGAGGTCTCAGACTTTACCAGTCAAGCAGACTATTTGGAGAAAAAGTTTTTACAAAAAAATTGGTAAATAATGCGAAGAAAAAAGCTTTACTTAAAAATCAGGTACCTGTACCCTGACGCTAGTAATCAAGGGGCAGGGAGCACACAACCTCTACCTCAAAAACTATCATTAGAAACAAGAAACAAGTTTAGTTTCATTACAACATATAACTCCCAACACAAAGAAATCCAGAAAATCCTACAAAAACATTGGGGGATACTTAAGCTGGACCCCACGCGAACCAAAATTTCCCCTCCCCAACAGACCCCAATAATCTACGCAGGGCTAAAAACGAATAAAAAATCTGATAGCCCCCTCTAGGTTAAGACTCTTAAGAACATTTGGAGAGGAAAAGGAAACCCGTTGTGGAATAAACCGAAAAAAAAACGCCTTGGGGACATCGAGGGGGTTTTTTCCAAAATCATGAAAAGTTTGTGTACATTGTAGAACCCAAAACTTTGTACTTTTAAAACCAAAGAAAAATTCCGGGTAAAAGGACGTATGACATGGGGATTTCCTATGTGATTTATCTAAAAAACGGTTTTTTGGGTTTTACAAAATATAGGTCTTACGGCATAAGTTGCAAAAAGGGTGAAAAACCCAAAACAGGGCAGTTTGGGCTAAATTTCACTCAGGGCGGGGGTTTAAGAAATTTCGCCCCCCCCCCTCCCCCTCCCCCCGTAACTTTATGGGGGCCACGTGCTCACCAAAACCAAAGCCAAAATATACAAAAAGCTTTCCCACAACTGCTACGTAAAAAAACTACTAAATCAAGTCCTACAGTTCCCAAAAAACCCGCAAACCCCAAACCAGAACCCCAAAACCACTCGACCAATTAAACCAACACACAAGTACCGAATAAACCACCACACCATGACCA
The DNA here is from genome assembly GCA_025379985.1 of Phyllomedusa bahiana. Lineage (NCBI taxonomy): Eukaryota > Metazoa > Chordata > Amphibia > Anura > Hylidae > Phyllomedusa > Phyllomedusa bahiana. The sequence continues at coordinate 29,984 of JAODAL010012786.1, forward strand.
CATACCCCAACACATGTGACCGAAAAAATAAAAACTGACCATTACGAGTAAAAACCCATTATACTACAACCAAATATTACCGCCATACAGTGCCATAGTAGGGGATCCATGTACACGGGGCTCTGCGGGGCATATAAGCGTTTACAGTAAAGTTTATTGTGACTCACGGAGACTCTCTGAAGCTGTTCCTTTCCTTTTTCTTCTTCTTCTCCTCTCCCCCAGACACCATGACGATACTCCCGACTCTTCACTTAAAATTTAAAAACAAACATTTTAGTTCCACACTTTAATCAGACCTCCTACAATTCCTTCCCTATACAAACTCCCCATCAAAGCCCCTCATTGGAAACCAAAATATGCCCCCCGGTCCCTTTGTAGTACCCCCTGTGCCAGTGATGCCCCTGTAGCCATTATCCCCCCGGGTAGCCGGGAAGGGGCCCCCTTTATAGCCATGATGCCCTCTTATACCATGATGCCCTCAAACCCATGTTGCCCCTTTACCCAGTGATGCCCCGGGGGGGGGGCGGGGGGGGGGGCCCCCCCCCTTTGGATCCAGTGATGCCCCCTTATAGCCAGTGATTCCCCCCGTTTAAGCCGTGTTTTCCCCCAATAGCCAGTGATGCCCCCTTATAGCCAGGTCCCAGGGGGCCCCCTTTTATAGCCATGAGGCCCCCTTTTTTAGAAATGTTTTTTTTTTTTTTAAAATTTTTATTTTTTTTTTTTTTTTTTTTTTTTTTTAAAAAAAAAAAAAATTTTTTTTTTTTTTTTTTTTTTTTTTTTTTTTTTCTTTTTTTTTTTTTTTTGTTTTTTTTTTTTTTTTTTTTTTTTTTTTTTTTTTTTTTTTTTTTTTTTTTTTATTTTTATTTTTTTTTTTTTTTTTTATAGCCATGATCCCCCTGTACCCATTTGATGCCCCTCTTATAGCCATGATGCCCCCACCGTAGCCAGGATGCCCCCCCTGTAGCCAGGATAGTCCCCCTTCAGCCATGAAGTCCCTTTTATAGTCATTTGACCCCCCATTGTAGCCATTTATGCCCCCCATTGTACCCAGTGATGCCCCCCATTGTACCCACTGATGCCCCCATTATAGCCAGGGGATCCCCCCCTTAAAACCATGAGGCCCCTCTTATAGCCAGTTGGGCCCCCCCTTGTACCTGTGACGCCCCCCCTTGTAGCCAGTGATGCCCCCCCTTAAGAAATTATAAAATAACAAAAATTACTCCCAACCCCCTTTTTCCGCCCCGCCAGCCCCAGGAGCGTAGCGGGGTTTAAGCAAGTGACGCACACGCTGTTTAAAGTGCACGCAGCTCCGGGGATCTCCCGGGGGCAGAGCGCCAGCCAGGGGACGCAGGTCACAGGGGGCCCGGGGTTTTGAGAGCTGTGCGCCCCCTGCGACGTGATACAGGTGAGGATCAGGAAGGGAACGATCCGTCCTCCCTCCCCCCCCTGTACTGGCAGCTGGCTCGCGCGGTTTTTATAAAACACCGCGCAGAGTCGGGGCCTCCCCGGGCGGCGGCGGGGGCGCCCCCCTGGGGAGGGACCCCTCGCCCCCCCGGGTCGAAAACCCCCCCGCCCGCCCCTGGGAAGGGCCCTGTAACCATAGATACAACATAAAATTTTGGGTACCACCCACAGTATTCCAAGGCATTTCGAAAATGCCCATAAAGGTATCACCCTAGCTTTGGGTACAGCCATTAACTTTTTCCTGACCAGACAAGATAGGGGAAAAGACATTGTCCAAAAGGAAACTTTTTGACTATAAACTAAATACCCAAATCCACATGGTTTAAATAGAGACTGATTCATTGTCTTAATTTTTATTTTTTTCGCATATATTTATCGGGATACATTTCATTTGTGCATATTTTTATTCGGGTTAAAAATTGCACATATTTTTTAGTATACATTTCCCCTTTGTGCATTTAATATGTACATAAAATTTTTTTCAGGGACATTTTTATTGGGCACATTTTATCGGGGGATACATTTTTTTTTTTATTTTTTTTTAAAAAACACTCATCGGGCATATTTTATTTTTTTTATTTATTTTTTGATACATTTATCGGGGGATACAATTTTTTTTTATTTTTTTTATTTTTGGGGCAACTTTTTTTTCTGACAAATAATGTAGCAACATAACCCCCGCTGGGTTTTTAAGTAAACCACATAAGCTGAACTTTGAGTGAACTAATATTGGGTTTTAATATATTGGTAATCAGGACAAGTGCCCCCCCAGTTCCTCCCCGGGAATCAGTACATTCTAATTATCTTTTTAAAAAATCTTTATTTAGAGATTAAAGGGCATTTTCTAAAAAAAGTTTAAAAGTATTATATTTTTTACAGTTTTATTTTATTTTTCAACAAAAATGTAAGTGTTTTTTTTTCTTGGGTTTTAACATTTTTTATGTTTTTTTGAGTGATTGTAAACTTTATAATAAAGGGCAATCCAGCATGTGAACACATGCAACTGTGAAGGAGGTAATCCTCGGGAAACCGTTTGTGTTCTGCTTTTAATTTTGGGCTTAAAGAGAAAATTAATTGCTAGATGCCTAGGTCTCGTCCCTTATATTATTTTATTTCCCATCGCCGAGTGCTACAACCAAGTTTTCTACTGATTTTTTCCTCTTGCCTAGGGGAGGAGTGAAACCAGTGACTACCCATTCTTGTAATAGGAACAGTATTAAGTAGTTATACTCTTGCAATAGGGGGCATATTGTAGTAGATATTCTTGTACAAAGGGGCAGAAATTTTGTAGTTATATTCTTTAAAATAGGGCGTTTATAGTAGTTAAAATTCTTTGTACAAGACAAAATTAATGTATTTTTTCTTGTACATGAGCATATTTTAAGTATTATTCTTGCACATAGGGGGCAGTATTTATGCAGTTTAAATTTTTGTACATGGGGGGCGTATTATACATTATATTTTTTCTTTGGGGCCAGTATAAGTATTTTTAAATTCTTTTACATTGGGGGAAATATTAAAGTAGTTTTATTCTTGTACATAGGGCATATTAAGCAGTTAATTCTTGTACAAGGGGCGAATTATAGTAGTTATTTTCTTGAATAGGGAGCATATAAGTAGTTATATTTTTTCATAGGAGCCCGGATTATAGTAGTTATATTCTTGTACATAGGGACATATTATATAGTTATACTTTTACTAGGGGGGCAGTATTTATAGTAGTTATATTCTTGTACATAGAGGCATATTATAGTATTATATTTCTTGTACATAGGGGCAGATTATAGTAGTTTTAATTCTTGTACATAGGAGCAGTATTAATAGGTTTTCTTTACATGGAGCATATTATAGTAGTTAATTCTTGTTCTTGGGGCAGTATTAAGTATTATACTATTGTACATAGGGGGCATTATTGTATTAGTTATATATTGTATATTACAGATGAAATGTGTAGTGGATATTGATGACTTTTCTATATTTTTTTTTTTAGTTTTTTTTCACATCTTTTGCTGCAAGAGACAGAAGTTTCCTAAACATGTTCCGTATGTGGCAGAATGTTCTCCTGGATAAGGTAGGTCAGCTCTCAGCATTTGGTGCATCATCTTCACTTAAGGCCTTGCATTGTTATGACCCGGAGATTGTGAAGCATTTTACTCAGTAGATGGAATTCTTATCATTTCCTAATATTCTCCAGCTATTAATATGTTTTTTGAAAATTATTATTTACTAGTTGATAGTCCACCCCAGGACAGTGATTGTAATACAAAATGCATTACCTTAAAGGTGTTGTATCATTACATTAAATGGTCTTCAGAATAAGGGGACAGTCAAACAAGTAACTTTGCAATTGGATGTCATTTGCAGCGCTGTCCTTTTTTCATAGTCTGCCTTATCTTCGTTTTCTGTAAACACTGTTCCCCAGTGCCGGTCGGATCCCTCCCCCTTTCATTTCATTGGCTGACGGATCTACTAATTTACATTCTGTCTGGCCCCCGATCGTATTCACGGGTGCACGCATTCCTGCCTCTCTCAATCAGAATAAGGAGCCGGCAACATTTCACTCTGCACAGCCAGCAGCTCCACAGTAACACTGCAGCTGCTTCTACAATCAGAAAACACAGAATTGTGGCTCGGTGCTAATGCTGCTGCGTGTAAACATAAAAAGGAAGAGAGACAGATCTGTGCTGCTCTGGATGAGTTCATAGAAGACTAGATTCAACTGTAACAAACCTCCAGCTGTGAGAGGAGAAGAGATCAGTGCTCTGAGTTCATAGAAGACTGTCTAGACTGAATGCAGGGCTGTGCTATGTAAACAGAATAAGACTGCATAGGGAGAGGAATGACACAGTGACATGTGGACTCAGACAGAGAGGGAAGGGGGAAGAGCAGGGATGTGCTATCCCCTCCCACTGATCTCAAATAAACACACTGACTCAGGAGCGGGGGCATGAACAGTGAAGGGGGATGATGTCAAACCCCCCTTCAGTTAAGAAACACCCAGCTGGGAGGGGAAGAAACTCCCCTGGATTTTAGGGAAGAGAAAATGAAAGTAAAGGAAACAGAGAACTGATAACGAAACATCCAATTAAGGCAGATATAGCTCTACACTAGCCCTGTATGTTTGCCTGCAGAAGAACAGCCAACCAGGGAAAAAGGGGGGTGCCTGAGCCAGACTTTTTGGTATTGTCTCTACACCCGCCCGTAGTATACCCGCCGAAGAACAGCCAGACCAGGTAAAGGTGGTGCCTGAGCCAACTTGTGGTAATTTGTTTAAAAACTGCCCCTATGTATGCCCGCAGAAGAAAGAACCCGGGGAAAGATGGTGGGGGCCTTTTGCCAGATTGTGGTATTGGCTCACACTGCCCTGTAGTATGACCCGCAGAAGAAAAAGCCAGAACAGGGTAAAGGGGTGCCTAGCCAACTTGTGGGGTTTGGGTTTACAGGGCCCTGATGTATGACCTAGAAGAACCCAGGGTAAAAGGGGTGCCTTTAGCCCGACTTGTTATTGGCTCACACTGCCCTTATGTAGACCCGCAGAGGAAAAAAGCCCAAACCCGGGTAAAGGTGGGTGGCCCCGACCAGACTTGTGGATTGGCTCACATGCACCTGTATGTATGACCCGCAGAAAAACAGACCAGGGGGAAAAGGTGGGCCTGAGCCAATTGGGTATTGACTCTACACTGCCCTGTATTGATGACCTGCAAAGAACCCAAAAAGGGGTTTTAAAGGTGGGGCCTGAGCCAGACCTGTGGGGATTGGGTCAACCTGCCCCGTATGTAGACCCAGAAGAACGCCAGACCAGGGGGAAAGGTGGGGCGGAGCCGACTTTGGGAATTGGGTCTACACTGCCCTTATGTATGACCTGCAGAAGAACACCCGACCAGGGGAAAGGTGGTGCCTAGCCAGATTGTGGTATTGGGTCTACACTGCCCTGTAGTAGGCCTGCAGAAGAACAGACCAGGGGAAAGGTGGTGCCTGAGCCAGCTTGTGGGATGGCCTACACTGCTCGTAGTATGACCTGCAGAAAAACAACCAGGTAAAGGGGGGTGCCTGAGCCGACTTTTGGATTTTCCCCACAGCCCTGTTATATGACCTGCAAAGAACACCGCCCGGGGAAAGGTGGTGCCTGAGCCAGACTTGTGGGATTTGCCTACATGCCCTTATGTATGACCTGCAGAAGAACAGCCAACCAGGGTAAAGGGGGGTGCCCGAGCCCTTGTCGTAGGCCTACACTGCCCCCGAAAGTAACCGCGAAAACAGACCCGGGTAAAGGGGGTGCCTGGCCGACTTGGGTATTGGCTTACACTGCCCTGTAGTAGACCCGCAGAAGAAAAGACCCGGGTAAAAGGTGGGCCTGGCCAGACTTGTGAAATTGCTTACGGGTTTCCCCTGAGATGACCTGCAGAAGAACAAACCCGGGTAAAGGTGGTGCCTAGCCCAAAAATTTTTTGGGGGATTTTGGGTCTATAAACTCCCTGTGTGTATGACCCCAGGGAAAACGCCAGACCCGGGTAAAGGGGTGCCTGAGCCGACTTGTTTGGTATTGGCTCACACTGCCCTGTTGATGACCCGCAGAAGAAACCAACCGGGAAAAATGTGCCTGAGCAGACTTGTGGTATTGGCACTACACTGCCCTTTAAAGTTTGACCTCAGAAGAACGCCAACCAGGGGAAAGGGGTGCCCGGCCGGTTGGGTATTGGCCCAAAAACTGCCCTGTATGTTGACCCCAGAAACCCAGGGGAAAGGTTTCCCTGAGCCAACTTTTGGGATTTGGCCCCACACTGCCCGTATGTAAAACCGCGAAAAAGCCAACCAGGTAAAGGTGGTTCCTGAGCCTGATTGTGGATTGGCCCCACACTGCCGATGTATGACCTTAGAAAACAGACCAGGGGAAAGGTGGGGCCGAGTCAAAATGTGGTAAGGCCCACACGCCCTGTATGAACCGTAGAAGAAAACCAGACAGGGAAAAAATGTGCCTTAGCCAGGTTTTTGGTAAATTGGCCTACACTGGGGCCCGTTGATTTCCCGTAGAAGAAACAGACCAGGGGTTTTAAAGGGGGTGCTGAGTCAAAATGTTATGGGGCCCACACTGCCCTGTTTTTATGAAACCCGCAGAAGACGACCAGGGTAAAGGGTGGGGCCTACCAGATTTTGGGATTGGCTCACACTGCCCGTATGATGACCGGAGAAACACCAGCCGGTAAAGGAGTGGCCCTGAGCCAGACTTTTTGGTATTTTGGCTCTACACTGCCCCCGTTTTTAAACCTCATAAACAGACCAGGGGGAAGGTGGTGCCTGAGCCCGACTTTGTGGTTTTTTGGCTTACAACTGCCCTTATGTATGACCTGCAGAAGAACAGCCAACCCAGGGTAAAGGTGGTGCCTGGCCAAATTGTGGTAATGGTCACCTGCCCTGTATGTTTACCTGCAGAAGAAAGCCAGACCAGGGGAAAAAGGGGGTGCCTAGCCAGCTTGGTTTGGTCTACACTGCCCTTTTATGTATACCTGCAGAAGAACACCCAAACCCGGGTAAAGGGGTGCCTGAGCCAAAATTGTGGTATTGGGGTCTACACTCTTGTATGTATACCTGCAAAGACAGCCAGGGGGAAAGGTTGCCTGACCCGACTTTGGGGGTTTTATTGGCTTAAAAATGCCCTATGTATGACCTGCAGAAAACAAACCAGGGGAAAGGTTTTTTGCCGAGCCCAATTGTGGATTGGCTCTACAAGCTTGTATTGTGACCGAAAGAAACGCCAGACCAGGGTAAAGGTGGTGCCTGGCCAGACTTGTGGTATTGGCTCTACACTGCCCCGTATTATGACCTGCAAAAACGACCCGGGTAAAGGTGGGCCCCCAGCCCCGATTTTTTATTGTCTCACATGCTCTGTATGTTGACCGCAGAAGAACACCAGACCAGGGGTAAAATGGGGCCCGAGCCAGACTTGGGGTATTGGCTCTACACTGCCCTTTTGTATGGGCCTGAAAAGAACGCCAACCAGGGGAAAGCTGGTGCCTGAGCCAGACTTGGTTTGGCCTACCGCCCCGATGTAAACCTGCAAAAACAGCCGGGCCAGGGTAAAGGTGGGGCCTGAGCCAGACTTGTGGTAGGCTCACACTTGCCCTGTATGTATGACCTGCAGAAGAACAGACCAGGGTAAAGGAGGGCCTGAGCCAGACTTTGGTATTGGGTCTACACTGCCCTTAAATTTTGACCTGAGAAAAACAACCCCGGGTAAAGGTGGGCCTGAGCCAACTTGTGGGATTGGCACACACTGCCCTGTATGTTACCCCAGAAAACAGCCAACCGGGTAAAGGGGGGGGTGAGCAGACTTTTGGTATTGGGCTTTAAACGCCCAAAATGTTGACCTGCAGAAGAACACCCCGGGTAAAGGGGGTGCCTGACCGACTTTTGGTATTGGGCTCTACACTGCCCTGTATGTATGACCTGTAAAGAAACCAGACCAGGGGTAAAGGGGTGCCGACCAGACTTTGGGATTTGGCCTACCACTGCCCTGATGAAAAAACCGCAAAGAACCCGGGTAAAGGGGGGTGCCTGAGCCCGACTTTGGTTTGGATCTACACGCCCTGTATGTAGACCTGCAGAAGAAGAGACCAGGGTTAAAGGGGGTCCTGAGCCAGACTTTGGTATTGGCTCTACACTGCGCCTGTTGTTTTGACCCAGGGGAAAAACAGCCAGACCCCCGGGGTTAAAGGGGGTGCCTAGCCCGACTTGTGGGGATTGGCCTACACTGCCCTGAAGTATGCCTTAGAAAAAACAGACCGGGTAAAGGTGCCGAGCCCAAATTGTGGATTGGCTCACACTGCCCTGTATGTTTACCGCAAAGAAGGACCAGGGGGAAAGGTGGGTGCCGACCCGATTTTGTGGGGATTGGCCTAACTCCCGTATAGACCTCAAAGGAACAGCTTTTCATTTCACCATTTTTACACTGCTTTAAAGCAGTTTAGAACTGGACTGTCAGTGCCAACATTCATACATGTCGCCCATATAGTCCAGACTTTCAGCTTTTATTTGAGGGGATCCACATTACAATGGGATGAAGGGTTTCGGGGGTTTTGCCCCTTTAAAAAGGCCCTCCTTTTTTAAAAAACCAAAAGTAATTGGACAAAATAAAAAAATTGTAAATAAAAGTTTAAATTTTTAATACTTGGTGAAAACCCTTTTTTTGGTCAATGACGGCCGAAGCCCAATTTGCTCCTCGAAGGAGCCATCACCGAGAGCTGAGTTTAGCCTTCCTTGTAATGCATCCAGTGCTGGAACGGCCGGCCTCTACTGCAGTGGTTTAACAGTTGCTGTTTGTTGTGTGCGTTTCTGTCCTGAAGTTTATCTGCTAACAATAAGATGCAGTGCTCAGTTAGGTTTGGGGAGATCAGGGGAGCGTCAAGTATGAAATTTGGCGTTTTAAAACACAAATATCATTCACATAATATATAGCCTCAACATCGGGGTGATTCATGAATCAGGCACAATCTAACTTCAAACGCTAGTAACGACAATTCTGAGCACAGGTAAAACCGCTTTCAAAGATGATACCAGTATGCCACGGTATTGCACCTAGAAATGCCATAAAGCGCGGAAGCCCCCGAGATCAGCGCATTACAAAAGTGCTGCCGAGCTCATATGATAAATGAGCCTAATAATGGCGTGCGGGACATTTATGTAGCGAACGGAGCTGTGTTGGATGTCGGGCTGAAAAGACGGCAAATGTCTGGAGCAGCCCAATTCATACATGCTTCCCTAGGTGTGACTGACACTTCCAAATTCAAGAATAATTCCATCTACTTCTTTGCTTTAATAAACACCTGGTTTGCATTTGGTTTTATGGTTTGTGGGTCATTGCCCATCTGTATTATGAAACACGCCAATCACTTCTGGCAGCAATTGAACTGGATTTGAGCACACATAGGTAGTGTCAGAGTACTACTCATAGGATGTAGGCATATCATTATCCAAATCTACCATACAGAGAAGAACTGCTATGAAAGTAAATACAGAGGGTTTCAACCGCACGGTGGCAGAGCCGGACATAACAATGCCTCAAGAATAAAGAACCTAGAATTGTGGGACTGATCTAAAAAAAAATCCTAATAACCCTAGCAACAGTTATGAAGAACTTTCTTTGGACAGATGAAACCAAGGATCAGGAACCCTTCTACCAGAATGATGGTAAAGAAAAAGGTTGCCTGGCGAGAGGTGTTGTACAGCTCATCATCCAAAATCATCCCACATCCATCTGTAGACACACGAACGCAGGCAATGAGGGTGATTGGTGCTTTGGCAAGGCATGGCTGCCAGTGTGGCACTGGGTCACTAAGGGTTTACTTGGACTGAAGATGTATGACACAGGACAGAAAGCGAGCCGGATGAATTCTGAGGTATTCAGAGACATACTGTGATGCTCAAATCCACCAAATGCAGCCAAACTGATTGGTTGTAAGTTTAATTAAGAAAACAGAATGGAGGCCTTTGTGACATATAATGAGTCACATAACCTGGTCCTGTAAAGGATAATTACACTATACTGCAGGTAGGGATTGTATTCTCTCTGTAGTTTTGCGGCAATATGCGCAAAATCATTGCAAAACACAGAATAATGTCTGCAGCCCCCCTGCTCAGCTCCCTCGCCTCTCATCACTGCCTTGCCCCACTTCTCAGAACTGTGTCAGCACATCCATACGGTGTTGTCCCACCATATAGAAGTGCCTAAGCCTGTCGTGTGGCGATCCAACCACAAGGTGACAGTATTTCTGTTACAAACTGACACAGGATACAACAGAGCAAATTTCTATTACAATAGTAATTATAAAGAACCCTTGCCCCCTCCCCCCCACAAGCCGACTCTAACAGTTTAGGATGTGTGAGCAGCCAACTGCATCATCTAAATGATCAGAAAGTAAGGCGTAGTCCCGTATGGCCCCTGATTCTCCTCGGCCCCGCCCGATCTGCCGACCTCTCCCCCCACCAACAAAAAAAGGAATTAGAATAATAAAAAAGTATAGCACTATCTTCACTCCAAATTGGTGCCAATGAAAACTAGACCTCACAAAAAAAGTCACACATTTATATTGGAGAAAAAATAAAAAGTTATCGGTCTCAGAAAATGGTAATGGGAAGAAAAAAATAGTGAACTAGTGTAGTAAAGTATTATAGTTTAAAAATAGTAAAACCTATTGAAAACCATATAAGTCTGGCATCACCAAAATCATATTGACTCGTAAAATCCTCTTTTAAATATGGACCACTGCTCTGGCCCCCTCTTCTCTCACACATAAACCTCTGCTCGGGCCCCGGGCCCCCTCCTCTCTCACATATAGACCTCTGCTCTGGCTTCTTCCTCTCTCACATATAGACCTCTGCTCTGGCCCCCTCCTTTCTCACATATAGTCTGCTGCTCATGGTCTCCTCCTCTCTCGACAATATAGGACCTCTACTCTACTGGCCCTTCTCGAGGGGTGGGGTCGGAATATCCTCTCTCACATATAATCTGCTGCACAAAAATGGTCTCCTCCTCTACCGACATATTAGACTGCTGAGCTCTGGCCCCGGGCCCTCTCCCTCGTCTCACATATATGACCTCTGCTGCTGGCTGGCTTCTTCCACTCTCACGCATATATACCTCTGCTCTTCCGTGCGCCCCCACCTTTCTCATATATATCTGGCTGCTCATGTGTCTCCTCTCTCTCACATTAGACCCTCTGCTCTGGCCCTCCCTCCTTACTCCTATTAGGTCCAGCTGCTCATGTCTCCCTCGCTCTCTCACATATAACCACCTGGCGCTGCTGGCCCTCTCCTTTCACACTATAGTCGAACTGGCTGCTCATGGTATCCCTGCCTCTCCTCATCATATAGACCCGGGAGCACAGCTCTGGCCCCAGGGCCCGGGGCCAGGAAACAGTGTGGAATTGGGGGATCTCTCCTTTCTCACATATAGTCGCTTGCTCATGGGTCGCCTCCTCTCCTCTCACATATTATGACCTCTTCTCATGGCCCGCCCTTCGTCCTCCTTTCCTACATAAAGTCTGTTGCTCAAGGTCTTAACTCTCCTCGTCACAGCATATAGACCTCAGCCTAGGCCCCAACGCCAGGCCCGTCCTTTCTCAGACATATTAGTCTGTGCTCATGGTCCCTCCTCCTCACTCAATATAGTAGACCACAACTCTACTCCCGCCGCACAAAAACTCTCTCACATAAAGTCCTTCTGCTCATGGGTACCCTCCTCCACTCTCACATAAAAGACCATGAGGCTCTGGGTCCCCCTCCTTTCTCCAACATATCGATCAGCTGCTCAATGGTCTCCTCCTCTCTCACATATAAGACTGCTCTCATGGGTCTCCTCCTCTCTCACATATAGACCTCTACTCTCGCCCTCTCCTCTCTCACATATAGTCTGCTGCTCATGGTCTCCTCCTCTCTCACATATAGACCTGTGCTCTGGCCCCCTCCTTTCTCACATATAGTCTGCTGCTCATGGTCTCCTCCTCTCTCACATATAGACCTCTGCTCTGGCTTCTTCCTCTCTTTCCACAGAAAATATATACCTGTGCTCAGTGTGCCCGACCTCCTTTCCTCACATATAGAACCTCATCTGGCCTGGCTTCTTCCTCTCTCACATATAGACCTCTACTCTCGCCCTCTCCTCTCTCACATATAGTCTGCTGCTCATGGTCTCCTCCTCTCTCACATATAGACCTCTGCTGCGTGGGTCCCGAGCTCTCTCCTTAATCATCACATATAGGTCTGTTCTGCAACATGGTCATCCTCCTCTCTCACATATAGACCTCTACTCTCGCCCTCTCCTCTCTCACATATAGACCTGTGCTCATGGTCTCCTCCTCTCTCACATATAGACCTCTGCTCTGGCCCTCTCCTTTCTCACATATAGTCTGCTGCTCATGGTCTCCTCCTCTCTCACATATAGACCTGTGCTCTGGCCCCTCTCCTTTCTCACATATAGACCTCTGCTACTGCTCTTCCTCTCTCACATAAAGACGCAGTGCTTGCAAATGAGCCCCCTCCTTATCTCACAATAGTCGCTGCTCATGTCTCCTCCTCTACTCCCACATATATACCTACTGCCTTGGGGCCCTCACCTCCTTTCTCAACATATAGACTGCCTGCTCATTTGTCTCCTTGGTCTCTCTCGACATATCAGACCTTGCTCACTAGCTGCCGTGCCCTCCTTGCACTCACATATAGTCTGCTGCTCATGGTCTCCTCTCTCACATATAGACCTCTACTCTGGCCCCCTCCTTTCTCACATATAGTCTGCTGCTCATGGTCTCCTCCTCTCTCACATATAGACCTCTGCTCCCTGGAGCCCCCTCCTTTCATCACAATAGTCTGCTGCTCATGAGGTCACCTCCTCTCACGACATATATTCTGCTGCTCATGGGTCTCTACCGTCCTCCTCACATATAGGACCTGTGCTCAGGGCCCACCGTCCTTTCTCACATAATATCTCTGCTCATGGTCCCTCCTATCACAACTATGTCCTGCTGCATCATGGTCTCGCTCCTCTCTCACGATATAGACTCAACATCCTCGGCCCAACCATCCCACACTCACATTTAAAGTCTGCGTGCAGCTCATGTGGTCTCCTCTCTCTCACATATAGACCTCTGCTCTGGCCCCCTCCTTTCTCACATATAGTCTGCTGCTCATGGTCGCCTCCTCTCTCACAAATAGACCTCTACTCGTCTGTCAGCCCTTCTCCTCTTCCCCCATATAACCAGTGCTCATGGACTCCCTTCCTCTCTCACATATCGATCCACCTGCTCTGGCCCTCTCACTTCTCACATATATCCTTCTGCTCATGGACTCCCCATCCCCTCTCGTCACATATAGACCCGATGTGAGCTCTGGCCCCCGTTCCTTTCTCACATATAACCACTTGCTCTGTGATTCTTCCTCCTCAGACATATAGACCGTGTGCTTCGTGGGCCCCCTCTATCACACATGATAGTCTCTGCTACATGTCTCGCTCCTCTCTCAACCATATAGACCCTCTGCTGCTCTGGAGGCCCCCTCCTTTCTCACATATAGTCTGCTGCTCATGGTCTCCTCCTCTCTCACATATAGACCTCTGCTCTGGCTTCTTCCTCTCTCACATATAGACCTCTACTCTCGCCCTCTCCTCTCTCACATATAGACCTCTACTCTGGCCCCCTCCTTTCTCACATATAGTCTGCTGCTCATGGTCTCCTCCTCTCTCACATATAGACCTCTACTCTGGCCCCCTCCTCTCTCACATATAGACCTCTGCTCTGGCCCCCTCCTTTCTCACATATAGACCTGTGCTCTGGCCCCCTCCTTTCTCACATATAGTCTGCTGCTCATGGTCTCCTCCTCTCTCACATATAGACCTCTGCTCTGGCCCCCCTCCTTTCTCACATATAGTCTGCCTGTGTCTTTGGTCTCCTTCCTCTCTCACATATATACATTGTGCTTGCTCATGGTCCCTCACTCTCACATATTAGACCTGTGCTCTCTGGGGGCCCCTCCTTTCTCACCATAAGTCTCAGCTCATGGTCTCCACCTCTCCTCACATATAGAACTCTACTCTCGCCCTCTCCTCGTCTCACGATAGTAGTGACCTCTACCCTTGGTCCCCCTCCTCTCTCACATATAGTCTGCTGCTCATGGTCTCCTCCTCTCTCACATATAGACCTCTGCTCTGGCCCCCTCCTTTCTCACATATAGTCTGCTGCTCATGGTCTCCTCCTCTCTCACATATAGTCTGCTGCTCATGGTCTCCTCCTCTCTCACATATAGACCTCTGCACTGGCCCCCTCCTTTCTCACATATAAACCTCTGTTCCGGCTTCTTTCTCTCTCATATATAGACCCCTGCTGTGGCTCCCTCCTTTCTCAAATATAGATGGTTGCACATATACCTTCCTCTCACATATATAGTCCACTCCACATATTCCACTCATCTTTCACATATAGAACCATGGACATGTCCCCTCCTCTGTCACTTATAGGCTGCTGCTCATGTCCCCTTCCTTCTCTGTCACACATTGACCACTGGTAATGCCCTCTCATCTGTCATATATAGACTGCTTGTCCAGTCTCATCATCTGTCAAATATAGACCGCTGCTCTAGTCCCCTTCTCTGTCAGATATAGACTGCTCCTCCATCCCCCTTTTCTGTCACATATAGACTCATGCCTCAGTTCCTATATCTGTCACATGTAGACTGCTGCTCATGGTACCCTTCATATTCACATATAGTCCGCTGCTCTGGCCCCTTCCTCTGTCTGATGTAAACCCTCTGGCACCCTTATTTCTCACATGTAGTCCACTGTTCTGGTCCCCTTCTCTCTCATATATAGACCTCTGCTCTAGCCTCTTCTCTTTCAAATATAGACCTCAGCTCATGGTCTCCTTCTCACTTACATATAGACTGTTGCCCATGGTCTCCTCCTTTGTCACATATAGACTGCTGCTCATGGTCTCCTCCTCTCTCACCCTATAGACTGCTGCTCATGGTCTCCTCCTCTCTCACCCTATAGACTGCTGCTCATGGTCTCCTCCTCTCTCACCCTATAGACTGCTGCTCATGGTCTCCTCCTCACTTACATATATGAAACAGTTGCTTTGGGGTCCCTCCTTCCCAACTTACAAAATAGACTGTTGCACATCGTGTCTCCCCTCTCATTGCCGTGTCACCCCTAAAACGCTGCTCCATGGGTCTCTCCTCCGTCACCCTAATTTAGACTGTTTGCTCATTGGTCTCCAGGGTCTTCCCCCTCACCCCCACAACCTATAGACTGCTGCTCATAGTCTCCTCCTCTCTCATCCTATAGACTGCTGCACATGTCCTCACTCCTCTCCACTCATCCTATAGAACTAGCTGCTCAAGTCTGCCCTCCTACTCCAACGCCTATAGAAAGACTGCTGCTCATGGTCTCCTTCCTCGTCAACATTCCTGTAGGACAGCTATGCACATACGGTCTCCTCCTCTCTCACCCGATAATAGACTAGAGCTGCTCATGGCCTCTCCTCCTTGACTCTCACCACCTATAGACAGCTCTGCACAGTCTGCTCCACTCTCACACTATAACTGGCTGGCTCACGGTCTCCTCCTCTCGGTTGTCATCGATCCTCTCCCTCTCACACAATAAACAGCTGTCCGATGGTCTCCTTCCTCCTCTCTCATCCTATAAAGTAAACTGCTGCTAGCATTTCATTATAATACAATAGCATTGAATCGCCATAAAACCTTGTTCTATGAGTGGGAGGGGGAAGTAGGAAGCACAGGCTTCTCTAAGATTGGATGGGGTAGCAAGACTCACAGCCTTTTATTTCCTACGATTGGGAGGGGGTAGCAGGGACTCACTCAGAAGTACATGCCTTTTTTTCCACGAGTGGGAGGGGGTCGCAGGACTCACAGCCTTTTTCCACGAGTGGGAAGGGGAAACAGGACTCACAGCCTTTTTCCACAAGTGGGAAGGGGAAACAGGACTCACAGCCTTTTTCCACGAGTGGGAGGGGGAAGCAGGACTCACAGCCTTTTTCCACGAGTGGGAGGGGGAAGCAGGACTCACAGCCTTTTTCCACGAGTGGGAGGGGGAAGCAGGACTCACAGCCTTTTTCCACGAGTGGGAAGGGGAAACAGGACTCACAGCCTTTTTCCACGAGTGGGAGGGGGAAGCAGGACTCACAGCCTTTTTCCATGAGTGGGAGGGGGAAGCAGGACTTACAGCCTTTTTCCACGAGTGAGAGGGGGAAGCACGACTCACAGCCTTTTTCCACGAGTGGGAGGGGGAAGCAGGACTCACAGCCTCTTTCCACGAGTGGGAGGGGGAAGCAGGACTCACAGCCTTTTTCCATGAGTGGGAGGGGGAAGCAGGACTCACAGCCTCTTTCCACGAGTGGGAGGGGGAAGCAGGACTCACAGCCTCTTTCCACGAGTGGGAGGGGGAAGCAGGACTCACAGCTTTTTTCTATGAGTGGGAGGGGGAAGCAGGACTCACAGCCTTTTTCTATGAGTGGACAGGGGAAGTAGAACTTCTCTAAGATTGGGTGGGGTAGAAGGACTCACAGGCTTCTCTCTGAGTTAGTGGAAAAGGCAGGACTCACAGGCTTCTATATGATTGGGAGGAGAAAGAAGGACTCGCAGGCTTTTCTAAAGGTGGACAAGGGAAGCAGTACTCACAGTCTATTGCTTTTTTGTAATTGAATATTTATTAAAATTTTTCAGTACATTTTACAAGCAATAACAGCGTGTATATAGTACGTTTGTACACAAGTGTGAGGATAAGTAGAAAACTTACATAACAATATTAATACAGGGAGACAAAAAAGGCACAAATCGGTGCGAAAAAAACCCCACAGGACAAAGCACAAAAAGGAGGGATGGGACGGAGGGGGAAAGTGAGAGAGCGTAAAAATATCATTATGCCGTTATTAATGCCCAATAGGTGACCCAAGGGGCCCAAACCTCATCATACGCATCAATGTTGTTTTGGAAGTAGGCAGTAATTCACAAATTCTAGAGACGGAGGCTGGGCCTGTATCCAGAAGGCCGCTATCAGGCATTTTGCTGCTGTGAGAATATGGAGGGGTAATTTCCAGGCTTTTTTTTTTAGAAAAGCCCACGAGGGGGGGACACTCAAAAGAAAAACTGAAGTGTCATTGGGGATCCTTTGGTTAAAAACACCCAATAAAACCTCACCGACCTGCGACCAGTAAAGTTGGATACAAGGGCAGTCCCAAAAAATGTGGGTTAATCCAGCACACCCCAGGAAGATTAGGGTTAAAGGGGTTGTCTCGCTACAAAGAATAGCTTTCAAATTGTAGGGAACACAAAATAAAGACATTTTCCAAATATATTGCTTTGTTCCTCTGTTTTCCCTAAGGAGATACAAGTGAATTTATGACCTCCCTGGCTATTTCAGTTCCCTCAGTAACTGACCTGTAAACAATTCTCCCCCTGCTGTTTGTTCAATGAGATAACAGTGAGTGACACTGGTCACAGCAGTGTCCATGCTGCTGAGCAGTGAAAAGCTTGATTTATGTAAAATAAACAGAACTGTAATTAGGGCTTTTGTTTTGGGGATCAGATAAAGCCTTCTGAGAGCAGTTTGAAAAGCTTCTTAGCTAATCTGATCTAATTAGCAACTGAAAGCACAGAGCAGGGAGCTGTATGCAAATTAGTCAGTCTGAACCAGGAAGTGACAGAGTATTTCATTCATGCATTCTGTGAAACTCTGTAGGGAGACAACTCCTTTAAATCTATGGAGTTATTCTGGGGTGTGGTACCAGAATGTCAAAATTTTATACCGATTCTGCCAGGGCCATCTTTTCCATTGGGCACACTAGGCAGTTGCCCAGGGGCCCCACAAGTATAGGGGCCACTGGTGGTGTAGGTATGTCACAAGAATACAAGAAACATACCCTGGATCTTGGTTGGCTTTGCTTATTTGACTGTCTTTTTAGGATGTGCAAACAGTTAAAAACCATGGTGGAGAAGGAAGCCAAAGGCTCCCTGCTTTGCCAATCAGTCTTGTAGGCAGCAGGCTGGTGGTGTCCAGACATAAGGGGCGTGATAATATGGGTGTGCTTGGGGTGGCTAGAGGCATGTATTTGGGCAGGGCCCACTGCAGTGCTATGACCAGGGGCCCATAACTCTGTTAAGACGGCTCTGGATTCTCCTTATAGGTGGTACATATTGATGACTTCTCCTCCCTATGCCATATGGTCTACTATGTGCGATATGGAAGTTTTCTGCCTAAAAAGGTTACTCATTTGGACATGTACGGATGGTAGTACTCAGAGTCCAGAGGGGGGTCATTGAGGATTGCATAAATAGCCGCTATTAGACCTACTGACGGCACACCGGATTTGCATAACCTTTCAAAAGGAGTGGGAGACAAAAGGGAAGACTCTGCAGTAAGGGTCTGCATCAAGGGCGACATGCATGAAATTTGTCATGTGAACGCCAAATTTCATGTGCATAATAATGGTACAGAATGCGCCTGATTTATGAGCCCGCACTACAGCAGGTCATAAATCAGGCGCATTCTAGCGCTCGGGCGACAGTTCTGGCTCAGGTAAACCACTTTGAAAGTGCTCTACCTGTTCCAGCGGTAATGCGCCCAGAAATGCTGTAGCGAAGCTATAAATCTGTAGCTTCACTACGGTTCTAGTGTGCCCCCACCTTCCACAACCCCCCCAAGATTGGGCGCATTAAAAAGCGCTGCAGGCGTGTTGTTATGCGCCCCGGAGTGGCGTGCGGGATATTCAAACAAGTATGAACGGGGCTGCAAAGACACCAGATATCTGGCGCAGCCCCGTTCATACATGTCGCCCTAAATGTTTAATCTGAAGATAGGAGAACTGCGCCCACAGGGGGAGGCTGAATTTAACACAGAGTTCTGCAAACGGGATAAGTTCTCTGTTACGAAAATGAGCAATATCCGCAAATCGACATAGATTATTCTGCTGCCGCGGCATAAGGTACGGGCTGGAGGTACTGGCAGGTAATAAAGGAGTATAATAAGGAGGACATTGGGGACGCTTTGGAGGCTAAAGGAAACTTCCATATGGATTCAGTAAATGCAATAGGACCTAGTAAAATCCGGGGCTGGGTGAACTCTCTATTATGCCAAAGGAACTTGTTAGGGTGATAGGGGGCTAACCATAAATTCTCAATTTCCATCCATGTAGAATATGCTGGGAGAGTGAACCAGGCCGGAACAGAACACAGGTGCGATGCCCAGTAGTGTTTCAGAATATTGGGAGCACCTAAGCCTCCTCTAATTTTGGTCATCATTAGCACCTCTTTAGCCAGCCTACATCGGCCATGCGCCCATATAAATCTAAGAACCGCAGCCTGCAAAGACTTCAGCAGGGAAGGAGGACTCGCAGGCTTCTCTATGAGTGGGTGTGGAAGGAGGACTCGCAGGCTTCTCTATGAGTGGGTGTGGAAGGAGGACTCGCAGGCTTCTCTATGAGTGGGTGGGGAAGGAGGACTCGCAGGCTTCTCTATGAGTGGGTGGGGAAGGAGGACTCGCAGGCTTCTCTATGAGTGGGTGGGGAAGGAGGACTCGCAGGCTTCTCTATGAGTGGGTGTGGAAGGAGGACTCGCAGGCTTCTCTATGAGTGGGTGTGGAAGGAGGACTCGCAGGCTTCTCTATGAGTGGGTGTGGAAGGAGGACTCGCAGGCTTCTCTATGAGTGGGTGTGGAAGGAGGACTCACATGCTTCTCTATGAG
Source organism: Phyllomedusa bahiana (assembly GCA_025379985.1). Taxonomy (NCBI): domain Eukaryota; kingdom Metazoa; phylum Chordata; class Amphibia; order Anura; family Hylidae; genus Phyllomedusa; species Phyllomedusa bahiana. The sequence goes on from JAODAL010012786.1 coordinate 49,685, forward strand.
TGGGTGTGGAAGGAGGACTCGCAGGCTTCTCTATGAGTGGGTGGGTAAGGAGGACTCGCAGGCTTCTCTATGAGTGGGTGTGGAAGGAGGACTCGCAGGCTTTTCTGAGTGGGTTTTGGAAGGAGGGCCGCAGGCTTCCTATGAGTGGGTGGGGAAGGAGGACTCGCAGGTTTCTCTATGAGTGGGTGTGGAAGGAGGACTCGCAGGATTCTCTATGAGTGGGCGGGGAAGGAGGACTCACATGCTTCTCTATGAGTGGGTGTGGAAGGAGGACTCACAGGCTTCTCTATGAGTGGGCGGGTAAGGAGGACTCACAGGCTTCTCTATGAGTGGGTGAGGAAGGAGGACTCGCAGGCTTCTCTATGAGTGGGTGTGGAAGGAGGGCTCAGGCTTCTCTATGAGTGGGTGTGGAAGGAGGACTCTCAGGCTTCTCTATATGGTGGGTGTGGGGAAAGGGGGGCTCAGGCTTCTCTATGAGTGGGTGGGGAAGGAGGACTCGCAGGCTTCTCTATGAGTGGGCGGGTAAGGAGGACTCACAGACTTCTCTATGAGTGGGCGGGTAAGGAGGACTCGCAGGCTTCTCTATGAGTGGGTGGGGAAGGAGGACTCGCAGGCTTCTCTATGAGTGGGGGGGTAAGGAGGACTCGCATGCTTCTCTATGATAGGGTAGGGAAGGAGGACTCGCAGGCTTCTCTATGAGTGGGTGTTGAAGGAGGACTCGCAGGCTTCTCTGAGTGGGTGGGGAAGGAGGACTCGCAGGCTTCTCTGAGTGGGTGTGGAAGGAGGACTCGCAGGCTTCTCTGTGAGGGGGTGTGGAAGGAGGACTCACAGGCTTCTCTGTGAGTGGGTGTGGAAGGAGGACTCGCAGGCTTTTCTATGAGTGGGTGTGGAAGGAGGACTCACAGGCTTCTCTATGAGTGGGCGGGGAAGGAGGACTCGCAGGCTTCTCTATGAGTGGGTGTGGAAGGAGGACTCGCAGGCTTCTCTATGAGTGGGTGTGGAAGGAGGACTCGCATGCTTCTAAATGGTAGGATGGGGAAGGAGGACTCGCAGGCTTCTCTGTGAGTGGGTGTGGAAGGAGGACTCGCAGGCTTCTCTATTGGGGTGGGTGTGGGAAAAAGGTCTCGCATGCTTCTCTAAAGAGTGGGTGTGGAAGGAGGACTCGCAGGCTTTTCTCTGTGTGGGTGTGGCAGGAGGACTCGCAGGCTTCTGTATGAGTGGGCGGGGAAGGAGGACTCGCAGGCTGCTCTATGAGTGGGTGTGGAAGGAGGACTCGCAGACTTCTCTATGAGTGGACGGGGAAGGAGGACTCGCAGGCTTCTCTATGAGTGGGTGTGGAAGGATGACTCGCAGGCTTCTCTGTGAGTGGGTGTGGAAGGAGGACTCGCAGGCTGCTCTATGAGTGGGTGTGGACGGAGGTCTCTCAGGCTTCTCTATGAGTGGTAGGGGAAGGAGGACTCGCAGGCTTCTCTATGAGAGGGTGTGGAAGGAGGACTCGCAGGCTTTTTATTTAGTGGGTGTGGAAGGATGACCGCAGGCTTCTCTGTGAGTGGGTGTGGAAGGAGGACTCGCAGGCTGCTCTATGAGTGGGTGGAAGGAGGACTCGCAGGCTTCTCTATGAGTGGGCGGGGAAGGAGGACCCCGCAGGCTTCTAAAGAGAGGGTGTGGAAGGAGGACTCGTAGGCTTCTCTATGAGTGGGTGTGGAAGGAGGACTCGCAGGCTTCTCTATGAGTGGGCGGGGAAGGAGGACTCGCAGGCTTCTCTATGAGTGGGCGGGGAAGGAGGACTCGTAGGCTTCTCTATGAGTGGGTGTGGAAGGAGGACTCACATGCTTCTCTATGAGTGGGTGTGGAAGGAGGACTCTCAGGCTTCTCTATGAGTGGGTGTGGAAGGAGGACTCGCAGGCTTCTCTATGAGTGGGCGGGGAAGGAGGACTCCCAGGCTTCTCTATGAGTGGGTGTGGAAGGAGGACTCACAGGCTTCTCTATGAGTGGGTGTGGAAGGAGGACTCGCAGGCTTCTCTATGAGTGGGTGGGGAAGGAGGACTCGCAGGCTTTTTCTAATGAGTGGGTGGGGAAGGGGAGGATCGCAGGCTTTTCTTGAGTGGGTTTTGGAATGGATGACTCGCAGGCTTCTCTATGAGTGGGTGTGGAAGGAGGACTCCAGGGTTCCATGAGGGGGTGGGGAAGGGGGGACCGCAGGTTCCTATGGTTTTGGGGGGAAGGAGGGCCTTTTAGGTTTTTTTATGATGGGCGGGGAAGGGGGACCGCGGCTTCTCTTGTAGGGGGTGGAAAGGGGGACTCCAGGCTTTTCTATGAGTGGGTGGGAAGGAGTAAACCCCAGGGTTCTAATAGTGGGGTTTTAAGGGGCTCGCAGGCTTCTCATGAGTGGGGTGGAAGGAGGACTCGCAAAGGTTCTCTATAGTGGTGGGAAGGAGGACTCCCAGGGTTCCAAAGAGTGGGGGGGGAAGGAGACTCGCAGGCTTCCTTATGGGTGGGGAAGGGGGACCGCAGGCTCTCAGATGGGGGGGGAAGGAGGGGCCACATGCTCATGAGGGTGTGGAAAGGGGACTCCCCTGCTTTTCTTGGTGGGTGTGGAAGGAGTACTCCAGTTTCATGAGTGGGTGGGGGTAGGGGGGACTCGCAGGGGTCCTAATGAGGGGGAGGGAAGGAGGACTCGCAGGGTTCAAAAGAGTGGGGGTGGGGGGAGAATCGCGGCTTCTCTATGATGGGGTGGGGAAAGGGGGACCGCGGGTTCTCATGAGGGGTGTGGAAGGGGGACCCAGGTTCCTATGAGTGGGTGGGAAGGAGACTGCGGCTTCCTATAGTGGGGGGGAAGGAGGACTCAGGCTTTTCTATGAGTGGTGTGGAAGGGGGATCGAAGGGTTCTCTAAATGGGTGGGGAGGAGGGGTCACTGTTTTTAATAGGGGTGTGGGGGGACTCACATGCTTTTCTATGAGTGGGTGTGGGAAAGGGGACCAATGCTTTTCTATGATGGGGGGGTAAGGGACTCCAGGCTTTTTATGGTGGGTTTGGAAAAAGGCTCCATGCTTTTTAGAGTGGGTGGGTAAAGGGGGGACCGCAGGTTCTTATGAGTGGGGGTGGAAGGAGGGCTCGCGGTTTCTCTAGCGGTGGGGAAGGAGGGCCCCACTTTTGGAGGACCTGAGGGAGTCGCTTTCATTTTGCCAGTCCCCCCTTCTCAGGCCTGCAATGCCGTCTGTATTGTATGGATCTCTGTCTGTGCGATTATTCTCGGGTCACGCTGCTGGTATAGCTGGTACCAGTCCTCCCTCCCACATCCTGCGGCGCGGCCCGGGCTGCTGACCTTCCTGACTGCTGCCTCCTGCACCGCGTTTATTTTTAAGGGGCTGGCGGTAAGAGGGCCCCGAATTTTGGGGAATATTTTAAAAAGCTAACGTTTAAATATTTCATGTTAAACCGGCTTGCTCCTAATTATAAAATCACATTCAGAAAATCACAAACTTCGCCCTTCGGTGCGGGGGAGGGGACATGTTTGGCCAGGGAAGTAATTACATGGCACAAGCATAGAGCAAACAAAGCCAATCTATGAACCTGGGACATCAACCTGCCCAGCCCCGCACAGCTCAACCACTGCTATCACGTAGGCCATGAAGGAGCCTCTGTCACCGGACAACACTGCTCTAAAGTGATAGCAGGAGATACAGTGGGAATTAGGGGGTCTGGGACCGCAGGCATGTAGGGTAAATACAGGGGGGGGACGAGCCCTTGGAATAAAAGGGGGAAGGGAAATTAAAAGAAGAATTATGGACAACGGGGTATAAGAAACACAGCGCACTGACATTTGGGGGGGCGGGAAAATGACAGACACTTGGGGGGCGGGATAATGACATGACATTTGGGGGGGAGGTAATGATCTGACACTTGGGGGGGCAGGATAATGACACTGACACTTGGGGGCGGATAAGAACTGACATTTGGGGGGGAAAGGATAATGACATGACAGGGGGGGCAATAATGACGGGCATTTTGGGGGCAGGATAATGTGCGACATTTGGGGGGACAGGATATGACACTTGGGGGGCGGATAATGACAGCATTTGGGAAGGAAAATGACGCCTTGGGGCGGTTGTAACGCTGACACTTGGGGCAGGATAATGAGCTGCCTTGGGGGAGGTTTAATGACTCTGCCCTTTGGGGGGGAGGATAATGACTTTGAAAATGGGAGGGAGGTAATGACCTGACATTGGGGGGGAAGGTAATGACCTGAACTTGGAGCAGTTTTAAGACCTGACACTTGGGGGCAGGATAATGAGGGGACATTGGGGGGCGGGTTTTAATACACTTGGGGGGCGGATAATGCACTGACATTTGGGGGGCAGGATAATGACGACACTTGGGGGGGCAGGGGGGTAATGCCCAAATTTGGGGGCGGATAATGACACGGGGGAAAAACACTTGGGGGGGCAGGAAAAAAATAATGCCCTGAACTTGGGGGACGGGAAATGACACTGACACTTGGGGGCAGGATAATGACGCTGACACTTGGGGGCAGGATACCAATGCACTATCTGCAGTAGCCACTACTACTTTCTTTTGCTCCTCTGCTCCCACTAGTGGTGGCAGCCAGTACCCTGCATCTCCTCGTGCTTTGCTCTGTGAATATAGGGATCTGAGGTTCTGTATCTGATCATTTCTCAGAGTTCTGCCTTCGATACCGATGGAGGAAGAGGGCGCTTGCACGTGCTCCCATTCCCTTGCGGCCGTGCTGCGGATCTGCGTTGAGAACCGGATCCAATGACAAAAAACCCGAGACCAAACTAAAGGCAAGGGAAAAAAACGCCCCCCTGTCAAAAAACCTCTCCTTTGTCTCCATTGTCAACTTAATTTTCCCGGGCGAATTTTCGTAGTATCGGGAGTTTTCCTCCTCTGTATTGTAAGGTGTGCGCGGGGGGAAAAGGGCAAAAAACGGGCCCGTTTTGAAAATTAAGAAAGGGAGCATATTAATGTTATTTTGTAATAGGCATATTTGTGTATATTCTTGTACATGGGGGGCGTATTTGTAGTTTTTTTTGTACATGGGGGCAGTTTATAGTGTTTTATTCTTGTACATGGGGCAGTATTATTTTTTTTTTATTGTACTGGGGGGCAGATTAAAAGTAGTTTTATTTTTTTTACTTTAAAGCAGTATTTTAGTAGTTTCTGTCATGGGGGGCGTATTATGTAGTTTTTTTTTGTAATAGGGGATTTTTAAGTAGTTTTTCTTGAAATGGAGCATATTATGTAGTTATATTCTTGACTAGGGGGCGTATTTAAGGTTATTTCTTGTACATAGAGCATTTAAGTGTATATTCTTGTACTGGGGGAAATTTTATGTTTTTTCTGTCATAGGGGGAATTTTATAAAGTTATTTCTTGTAATAGGGGCATTTATGTTTTTAAATTTTGTCGGGGGGGGCGTATTATAGTATTTTTATCTTGAAAAAAGGGGAGCAGTTTTTATAGTTTTTTCTTGTCAGGGGCAGTTTTATTGTTTTTTCTTTTTCATAGGGGCATATTATAGTTTAAATTTTTTGTAAAGGGGAGTTTATGTAGTTATATTTTTTACATGGGGCCCATATTATGAGTTTTATTTCTTTTACTGGAGCAGTATATAGTAGTTATATTCTTGACATAGGGGCAGTTTTAGTATTATATTTTGTACATGGGGGGCAGTTTTTTATTATATTCTGGTACATGGGGAGTATTTTAGTTTATAATCTTACATGGGGGGCGTATTATGTTTTTTTTTTTTCTTGAAATTTAGGAGCAGTATTAAATATTATATTTTTGTACATAGGGGCATTTATGTAGTTATATTTTTGGGTACATAGGGGGCAGTTTATGTAGTTTTTATTTTGTACTAGGGGGGCAGTATTATAGTGTTATATTTGTAATGGGGCAGTATTAAGTGTTTATTCTTGTTTAAAAAGGGGGCAGTTTAAGTATTTTATTATTCTTTCGGGGGCAGTTTATATAGTTATATTTTGTACTTAGGAGGCAGATTTTTGTAATTATTTCTTGTACATAGGGAGCGATTATATATTATATTTTAATAGGGGGCAATTTAGTGTTAATTTTTGTATTTAGAGCATATTATAGTAGTTATATTTTGTACATAGGGGGCAGTATTATGATTATATTCTTGAAAAAGGGGGGCATTTTATTTTAGATATATTCTTGTAAATAGAGCAGTATTTAGTAGTTTATTCTTGTACTAGGGGGGCAGAATTATATATTTATTTTGTCTGGGGGCATATTATAGTATTTTTTTTCTTGTACTGGAGCAGTATTTTGTTTTTTTTGTACATAGGGCGTATTTTTGTTTTATATTCTTGTACATAGAGAAGTTTTATAGTATTATATTTCTTGTACATAGGGCTATTATATATTTATTTTGCTAGGGGATAAAAATTTTATTTTTCTTGTCTGGGCAGAGTAATTTTATTTTTTTCTTTCTTTAAAATTTTATTTATTCTTTCTCATAAATTTTTCTATTTTTTTATATCTATATTTTCTCTGTACAGAAAAGAGTCAGGCAAGTTGTGGCTGTGGGTGGGAGCTCTGTCTCTTTAAGCGACTCCTTTACCCTGTGCCGCTGTTGGGTGTGATTCAGGAGCACCTAGGTTTGGAAATTGCCTTTGATTCGACTAGGAAGTTAAAGCATAACAGGAGATCTCCACCAAACCCCCGGGATTAATAGGTTTGGGGTTCCCCTGGGGCTGGGCCCTGGTGTTGTGCGGAGCAGGTGAGTGGCCCTGTGTACTGTTCCCTATGGTGCGGGCTGTGTGAGTGCCCGTCCTTCAGCTTTGCTCTCACCCTGTGGCTCCGTCCTGTGTACCTGCAGTCAGGTGTGGAGGTCGGATCCCACCATTTGACACCTGGTCCCTGTGGGTGTCGGGGTGGATGCCGTCCGTCCGGCTCTCAAGCAGGTAACACCAGTTTGACACAGGAACCAATCTCCTGCTTTGCAGGTTGTGGATTTTCCCCGTGCATTTTTTTTTGTATAGGTTTGGGGCTGGGTTTTGATCAAGCCCCCGCGCGGCCGCAGAGCTGGCACTTTACTTATTTTTCGGATTTAGCACCCACCCAGGTTAGGAGAGGACAATCATCTAAAGCCGAGATCCCGTCCGGCCAAACTCTGCAACTTCCTGATTTAGCTTGTGCTTCCGTTCTTTGCCGTTTTTCAAGGCTTTTGCTTCCTGTCAATGAATGGCACACGGTCTATATTGAGAGGTTGATACATGTCCGAGGCGCTGTGCTGCTCACACAGCTGAGGGTTTGTTACAATTGGATTTTGATTCTATCAAAAATGATAGAAAAAATAGCACCACGATGGACCCTAATATAGCCAATGGAGTCCATCAGGCGGCATTGGTGTCCTGCTTTTAATGGACCTGGTGCCACATCTGCATTGGGACCTCCGACACAGGTGTGAACTTGGCCTCCGCACCAGAGATCTCTTCCCACTTCTGATAGTTTGTTACATTGTATTAGTTTGGAGTCCAGGTTTTTTTGCTAACAGAGTATTGGATAAGACTGTATTAGAGAGACCTATAAGGACTGTGTCACACCTGCATCTTTCCATCATAAGAATAGAAAAACTAAATAATGTTGGCGCAAGATCTGGTTCGTGACCGACACCAAAGGACCTCTATAAAGGGCTCTTCACATCATAGACATGATGGAATACTGATAGCATATGCCATCAATTTCTGATAGTTGCGGGTCCCCTCTTTGTGACCCGCACCTATATTGGGACTGGGGCCCCGAAAATCTTGGCTCAGAATTGACAACCAGTCACACTTGCATTGTCCATTCTGTTATGTGGGAGTTCCCAGTACAGGGCAGTCCTGTGTTCTCTCCATTCGGTTCTATGGGAGTTCCCAGTACAGGGCAGACCTGTGTTCTCTCCATTCGGATCTATGGGAGTTCCCAGTACAGGGCAGGGCTGTGTTCTCTCCATTCGGTTCTATGGGATTTCACAGTACAGGGGAGTGCTGGGTTCTCTCCATTCGGTTCTATGGAGGTTCCCAGTACAGGGCAGTCCTGTGTTCTCTCCATTCGGTTTCTATGGGAGTTCCCAGTAACAGGCAGTCCTGTGTTCTCTCCATTCGGTTCTATGGGAGTTCCCAGTACAGGGCAGTCCTGTGTTCTCTCCATTCGGTTCTATGGGAGTTCCCAGTACAGGGCAGTCCTGTGTTCTCTCCATTCGGTTCTATGGGAGTTCCCAGTACAAGGGAGAGCTGTGTTCTCCATTCGGTTCTATGGGAGTTTCCGGGACAGGGGATCGCTGTGTTCTCCATTCGGTTCTATGGGAGTTCCCAGTACAGGGGAGCGCTGTGTTCTCCATTGTTCTCTATGGGAGTTCCCAGTACAGGGGAGCGCTGTGTTCTCTCCATTCTGTTCTATGGGAGTTCCCAGTACAGGGGAGCGCCGTGTTCTCTCCATTCTGGTCTATGGCAGTTCCCGGTACTGGGAGCGCCGTGTTCTCTCCATTCTGGTCTATGGCAGTTCCCGGTACAGGGGAGCGCCGTGTTCTCTCCATTCGGTTCTATGGGAGTTCCCAGTACAGGGCAGTCCTGTGTTCTCTCCATTCGGTTCTATGGGAGTTCCCAGTACAAGGGAGCGCTGTGTTCTCCATTCGGTTCTATGGGAGTTCACAGTAAAAGGGAGCGCTGAGTTCTCCATTCGGTTCTATGGGAGTTTCCGGTACAGGGGAGCGCTGTGTTCTCCATTCGGTTCTATGGGAGTTCCCAGTACAGGGGAGCGCTGTGTTCTCCATTGTTCTCTATGGGAGTTCCCGTACAGGGGAGCGCTGTGTTCTCTCCATTCTGTTCTATGGGAGTTCCCCGTACAGGGGAGCGCCGTGTTCTCTCCATTCTGGTCTATGGCAGTTCCCGGTACAGGGGAGCGCCGTGTTTTCTCCACTCTGGTCTATGGGTGTTTCCGGTACAGGGGAGCGCCGTGTTCTCTCCATTCGGTTCTATGGGAGTTCCCGGTACAGGGGAGCGCCGTGTTCTCTCCATTCTGTTCTATGGCAGTTCCCGGTACAGGGGAGCACCGTGTTCTCTCCATTCTGTTCTATGGCAGTTCCCGGTACAGGGGAGCACCGTGTTCTCTCCATTCTGGTCTATGGCAGTTCCCGGTACAGGGGAGCGCCGTGTTCTCTCCATTCTGGTCTATGGCAGTTCCCGGTACAGGGGAGCGCCGTGTTCTCTCCATTCGGTTCTATGGCAGTTCCCGGTACAGGGGAGCGCCGTGTTCTCTCCATTCTGTTCTATGGCAGTTCCCGGTACAGGGGAGCGCCGTGTTCTCTCCATTATGGTCTATGGCAGTTCCGGTACAGGGGAGCGCCGTGTTCTCTCCATTCTGGTCTATGGCAGTTCCCGGTACAGGGAGCGCCGTGTTCTCTCCATTCTGGTCTATGGCAGTTCCGTACAGGGAGCGCCGTGTTCTCTCCATTCTGGTCTATGCAGTTCCGGTACAGGGGGCGCCGTGTTCTCTCCATTCTGGTCTATGGCAGTTCCCGGTACAGGGGAGCGCCGTGTTCTCTCCATTCTGGTCTATGGCAGTTCCCGGTACAGGGGAGCGCCGTGTTCTCTCCATTCTGGTCTATGGCAGTTCCCGGTACAGGGGAGTGGAATGTTGTGCAGAACTCAGAACTTCCATAGAACAGAACGGAGAGTCGTGTACATGCGTGACCGGCTGTCTGCTCTGACCCGACACTTTTGGGGGCCTGTTCCCGACATATGTGCGGGTTGTAAAGGGGCGACCTGCACCTTTCAGATTTGATGGCATATCCTATTGATAAACCATCATGTCTATGTTGGGAACTACTCTTTACAGAGGTCCATATTGCGCTGTTGGTGTCTGTCATGATCCAGCACCACCATTATTTTCGTAGGATATGCCTTTAGAATCTGATAGGTCCTATCAATATGTATAATGAAAACCGGCATTGAGCTGTAATGGGGTCCAACAATAGAACGGAAGCAATAGCGCTGCATGCAGAATTTACGAAGACTTCTATTGAACCAGGGCTTTCTGGATGGAAGCACGACTGTCGCCGTTACCATTTACTGACAACAACCAAAGAGGTTGAAAATGATGAAGCATTGAGACCCAAAGGTTATTAGAAAGAGTTCATTATCCACGGTATTTAGTACATGGCTGTCTAGGAAGTGTTCGGAAGTCACGTCCTCCTCCCAGCTCCCGTGTGACCAGTGTTTCTCAAGGACGCCTTGTCTTGGTTCTTCAGGGTCCTCAGTTTGGTCTTCATCCATTTTGTTGCTGCTCATGCCTCACCCATCCGATTTTCTGAGGTCTCCCACAAGGGTTTTGGTCATCTCATGAGGAGCTGGAGTAGGTGTAGGTTGACATTTGGACATCTGGGGGAGGTTCCTCAAGGATTCGCCGTCATGTCAGAACCTGGTGTCCACGTTCCTCTGGTTTACAAACATTCCCAGCTGTTTTTTATCATCTCGTGCCAAAACATGGAAGCGTTGTGCAACGACTGGCACCGGGCCCGGTCAGTGTGCACATATGTTTTATCACAGGATGAGGTCTATCTGAAAATTCGGAGCCGGCGTGTAGAAGGCTTGACCCCAAAAATTGTCCGTTTTGCTAAGTAATATCCATTGGGATTAGTAATGGCTAAATTTGTCGAGCGTCCCAGATAGTCTGGGACGCTCTTAGGGTATGTTCACACGGTCAAATTTTGGCACGCATTTCGCGTCGTATTTGCGCTCTAATACGAGCGAGATGCGCGCCGAAATTACGGTAATCCACAGTTCTCATAGGGAACTACGGATTACGCCTCCTCTCCCCGGGCGTACGATACGATCGTATGGTACGCGCGGGGAGCTCAGTGACATGTAAACGCCGCGAGTACTGAGTCTCGGGGGCCGGCCCCCTGCGTCGCGGGAGCATGTGCCGGTCAGAGCGACGCACCAACACCGGTGTAATTGCGGGGAATACTGTACGCCCCGCAATTACGCCATGTAAACATAGCCTTAGGAGGGGGCCCTCCCGAGCTTTCGGAAGAGTTGGCAAGTCTCCTGCACCACTTGCATGATATGGGCCCAGAAGCTGTGCCCATACCTGTAATTCATATTTGCCAACTTTTTAAAGCCGCCTTGAGGGACATAATGAAGCGGAGTTGTGCTCCGTCCGAAAAATGTCCCCCCTTTGTAGGCAAAAGCCACATACCCCTTCTTGCAACTGCATGACCGCTCTGAAGGAAATCTGATAGAGGGATGTGGCGTCACCCAGCTCTCCTAAACGTTGGATAGCTTGTCCAGGAAAAGTGGCTCAGACTTGCCCACAGCCGAAAAAGGGGAAACCCCTTGAATATATCTCCTGCAGGGCCAGTCTAGATGAGGCGCAGCCCCTCTGCCCCCAGTGACTTCACAGCAGCACCTCTACTTTATAAAGGACAGCCTGATCTCCCTGAGGGCCACTGTCAAACTTCGGCAAGCATAGTAATGGTGCTCTGCTGTCCCGTTTAGTGCTTGATTGGCCTGTGGAGCATCTCCCCATAGGGGATCTGGTCTATACAAATATGCCCCATAAGGAGTATTTCTTGAAAGCTTTGTAAAGTTTCCAGGGAGATCAGGGGTAGGGGCTCATTGGGATCCAAGTGTAAATTACCATATTATGATCTATGGGCCTCATCTGTCTAACTGTAAGACTGTCCTTGTTGCCCATAGCAACTGACCACAGCTCAAATCAACCGATCAGAGCTCAGCTTTCATTACTTATACTGCTCTGGTTGCTATGGGCAACAAGGAAGGTCTTGCTATTTAGACCGTTTTCATAAATGAGACCAATACTGTAAGTTTCACTCATCTAGAAGCATAATTCATAGTTGCCAACTTTTGAAAATGGAAAAGCAGGAGATTGAAGAGTGTGGCGCGCCATGGCAAATTTGCATGGACACGACCATCTTGTTGGTGTGCCACACCCACTCCGCCTAACTGCATAACGGCTTTGGAAGAAAGCCAGGTAGATGCCCTTATAGCCAGGTAGTAGCCCCCCATAACCAGGTAGTGCCCCTTACAGCCAGGTAGATGCCCCCCTTTGTTAGCCAGGTAGATGCCCCCCTATAGATAATAAAAATAAAATAATAAAAGCCACTTACCTCACCCGGCTCCCTGCAGCGCGTCCAGCTCCCGCTCAGGGTCGCAGGGGGAGTGAGTGCAGCCGCACGTCACACCCCCTGCGCCGCTGACCTGTATGTACAGCGCACACCGGCACTGTACATAGAGGGGGAGGAGGGAGCGATCCCTCCTGCCTCCTCCCTGCACAGTGAGACTCGCCGGGCGGGTGAGTGGCTGCGGCAGCCGCTTCACACGCCTGTAGGAACGGCCCGGCGGCGCCAGAGTAACATCCTGACACTACTCTGGCGCCGCGGTCATTTAAAGAACCCCCGCTGCCTGCTGGCGGCGGGAGGTTCGCCAACTGTGGTGGGGGGGGGGACCCCCATTAGCGGGACACCCCCCCCCCCCTCCGCCAAAAGCAGGAGAGTTGGCATGTATGATATAATTATGTCAGGATTATAGTGAAGCATTCAGTATCGACCTTATTTATCAAGCCTGTGTAACAGGTAGACAGTCCTTGTTGCCCATGGCAACCAATCAGAGCTCGGCTTTCATTTTTTAAAATGCTGTGGGAAAAATGACGCTATGCTCTGGTTGCTCTGGGCAACAAAGAAAGTCTTACTATTAGACGGGTTTGATAAATGAGGCCTGACAGTAAGGCCATGTTCACACGGCTTAAAATGGGCTGTATTTCGGTCCGTAATTATGCGCCAGAGTGCACAAATTACGGCTGAAATACGTCCCAGTCATTACGGTAATCCATAGTTCTCATAGAAAACTATGGATTACGTCTCCTCTCCCTGCTCGGCGAATCCGCCGCGGGGGGAGATAAGTGACATGTGAATGACCAGCGGCGTATATGCGCCGCTGGTAATGAAAGTCTATGGGCCGGCGAGGTGCCAGACCCCGCTCCCTCCCCGCTCCCGCCCCCGCAAATAAGCCGTGTGTACATAGCCTAAGGGTGTGTTCACATGGTGTATTGTGCGTGCCACAATATGGTGGGTGTTTTAGAAGTACGCGCTTCTAAAACATAGGGGGAGGAGGGCCCATTCACTTCTATTATCCCCGGCGTTCAATACGCTTTGGGGAAGACGTCCCTTCATTCATCTGCCGTTCAATACGTGTCGGGGCACAACTACGTTTTTCCACACTTCTTTGGATACAGTTTTGGGCACTGAAAAAGGAGCGTGCTGTCAAATCTTGACGCTTTTTCGACGCTGAAAATCCCAATAGAAATCAATGAAGAGCTTGAAAACCTCGGCGCGTCTTTTGCTCCCTGGCTATTAATTTGTATGGGGGCTTCAGGATAAAAGTGTTGGAAAACCTCGCCAGAAAAGGCAGTTTTCAGATGAGGTTTTAACACTGATTTGGAAAATTCAGCATCCAGATCAGCTGTGAGAACATATCCTTAGGCTATGGGTATGTTCACACGGCTTAAACTGCAGCGTATTGCGCTTTATACATGGTGAAATGCGCGCCGCAATTACAGTAATTCATAGCTCTCAAAGAGAACTATGGATTACGCATCATCTCCCCGCACATACAATACGATCATAGTGTACGCGCGGGGGGGAGAACTGACAGGTCAATTGTTAGCGGCGATTACACGGCGCTGACAGTGTAAGTCAGTGGGGCCAGCGCATGGTTCCAATACACATGGCGTATTGCGGTGTGTATAGTACGTGCCGCAATAAGCCGTGTGAACATACCCTTAGGCTTTGTCTACACAGCTAAATTTAAAATACCGTACAAAATCCGGCGGAATTTTAACTTCGCCGCACCATGGATTTTGGCACGGGTTTGCGCTAAAAACCACAGTTGGTTTTCGGATTTGCCTTTGGCCCCGTAAAAATTCTGTACTATAGACTGTGTATATATATATTTTTCTTTATATTGTTGTCTATGGAGCACTGGTTACAGGCGGATTTTCTATTGAGGTCTATGGGGAAGGTTTACAGTTGGATTTTCTATTGAGGTCTATGGGGCACTGGTTACAGTCGGATTTTCTATTGCGGTCTATGGGGAAGGTTTACAGTTGGATTTTCTATTGCGGTCTATGGGGAAGGTTTACAGTCGGATTTTCTATTGAGGTCTATGGGGAAGGTTTACAGTTGGATTTTCTATTGAGGTCTATGGGGAACTGGTTACAGTCGGATTTTCTATTGAGGTCTATGGAGAGGGTTTACAGTGGGATTTTCTATTGAGGTCTATGGGGACAGTTTACAGTGGGATTTTCTATTGAGGTCTATGGGGACAGTTTACAGTGGGATTTTCTATTGAGGTCTATGGGGACGGTTTACAGTCTGATTTTCTATTGAGGTCTGTGGGGATGTGTTACAGTCGATTTCTATTGAGGTCTATGGGGATTGGTTACAAATCGGTATTACTATTGAGGTCTATGGGGACGGCCCCTCAGTCTGGTTTTCTATTAGGTTCATGGGGACGGTTTACAGTCTGATTTTCTGTTGAGGGCTATTGGGACGGTTTACAGTTGGATTTTCTATTGAGGTCTTTGGGGACGGTTACAGTCTGGTTTTCTATTGAGGTCTATGGGGACGTTTACAGTCTGGTTTTCTATTGAGGTCTATGGGGACGGTTACAGTCTGGTTTTCTATTGAGGTCTATGGGGACGGTTACAGTCTGGTTTTCTATTGAGGTCTATGGGGACGTTTACAGTCTGGTTTTCTATTGAGGTCTATGGGGACGGTTACAGTCTGGTTTTCTATTGAGGTCTATGGGGACGGTTTGCAGTCGGATTTTCTATTGAGGTCTATGGGGATGGTTACAGTCGGATTTTAGGTGGATTCTAAATGCTGAATCCGGCCACAAACCATTGGTGTGTGTACATAGCCTTAGACAATCTTGATAAATGAGGCCCTGTGTGTAGAATAAACAGTTCGGTCTCAGATCGGCGCCAAAGGTCATGTGTTCGCTAATTGGTGTAATTGCCCATGAGAGCTGATATGGCTGAGAGGGACTACAGTCTCTCGATAGGGAAGTACCAGTCTTGGGGCTTGTTCACACGCCATATTTTAACAGAATTTCTTGCAGAAAACCAGCATTTCCTAAATGTTTTTCTGCATCAAATCTTCTTTCCTTACGCATCAGATTTCGGTGTGTATCCGCAGCGGGTTTTTTTTGCATGCATTTTTCTGGAATATTGAAATTCAAACATTTTTGCCCCAAGTCCACACACATTTTCCCAGTGAAGACAATAGTACAAATCTACATAGGTCTTTATTATGACTTGGATTCTAAAAAGCACAGTGTGAACACACCCTTGCCTTTATAGCTTGCCGCCTTTTGATTCTAGCCTAGGATGCGCTCGGTGACCAGGTGACAGAAGAAGGAGCTGTATTAGCACTAACATGGCTGACAGTTGAAGGTGTCGGGAAACTCTTCTGGTTCCGGAACACATTTAAAGAGAACCTGTCACCTAGGTTATGCCCCCCCCTTGCTGATGGCAGCGCAAGGTAGTATCAGACCTGCTGTTCCCAGCACTGTGTCCCTTATTCTGTGAGATGCTGGAGTTTTCAAGGATTTACCCCTCAAATCTGCAGTTTTCAGCCAGAAGAGTCATTCACAGAGTCAGTTTTCCCCAAACCCCGCCCACCTGAGGCTAGCCTTTGGTGGGCGGGGCTAACACCTACTCATGAATAAGATTTGAGGGGTTAATGCTCTAAAACTCCAGCATCTTACAGAATAAGGGACACAGCGCGGGAAACAGCAGGTCTGACACTGGCTTGTGCTGCCCTCAGCAAGAGAGGCATAACCTATGTGGTAGGTTACCTTTAAGCATACTTGCCAACTTTTGAAAGCGGAAAAGCAGGAGATTCAAGGGGGCGGCGTGCTGCGCGCGCCACTTCCAAAAATTTGCATGGACACGCCCATCTTGTCTCGCCCCCTTCAAGAAAGCCACACCCACTCCACCTAATTGCATAACGGCTTTGGAAGAAAGCCAGGTAGATGCCCTTATAGCCAGGTAGTAGCCGCCTATAGCCAGGTAGTGCCCCTTACAGGCAGGTAGATGCCCCCTTTGTAGCCAGGTAGTGCCCCCATTAGCCAGACAGTGTCCCCCTATAGCTAATAAAAATAAAATAATAAAAGCCACTTGCCTCACCAGGCTCCCTGCAGCGCGTCCAGCTACGGACATCTCCCGGCCGACCGACTCAACATCGCAGGGGGAGTGAGTGCAGCCGCGCGTCAAACCCCCTGCGACGCTGAGCTGTATGTACAGCGCACACCGGCACTGTACATACAGGGGGAGAAGGGAGGAGGGGAACGCACTGGGCGGGTGAGCGGCCGCTTCGCCCGCCTGTGGGTACGGCCCGGTGGCGCCAGAGTAGCGTCCTGACACTACTCTGGTGCCGTGGCCATTTAAAGAACCCCCGCTGCCTGCTGGCGGCGGGAGGTTAGCCGACTCTGCCGGGGTGACCCCCATTAGGGGGACCCCCCCCCCCACCAAAAGCGGGAGAGTTGGCATGTATGCCTTTACGCTCAAAGGCGCCACAGAGGAAGGCTTGGGCTGGTATTGGACTGGGGTGCCTAAGGCCCACAGGTGGAGTTGATTGTAGGGGCCCACCCGTTGAGCTGTTTTTGGGCCCACCGGGGGAGCTTTTTTGGGGGGGCACTCTACAGTTACTGTAAATGACTATACATGCCATGTACTCTGCCTCTTGCTTTTTGCCTCTTTCTCTGCCATTCTTGCAAATACTTTTAAAAACCAACTCCAGGTCTGCCATGCTCAGGGGCCACTGGTGTCTTCCCTGTTCCCCTGTGGGCCAGTCTAAGCCTGAACCGGGCAATCCACTGAAGGGCCCCTGGGTATGGCAGGCCTGGGGTTGCTTTTCAGGGAGAAAGTCATGTACGTTAGCTGTAGGGTGGCCCCCAAGTATGCACCTGACTGGCGGGCCACAAGGATCCACTCCACTGGTGGTCCCCTGCACCCTACTCTGACACTGCACAGCGCCATGTGGAAAGGACGGCTGGGATACCATATAGTTGTACTAGGATATATTATCTGCAGCACTTGCTGGGTTTGGGGTGGACGCTGTGTGCAGCACATCTATGTTATATCCAGTGGATGAAAGCCTAGTCCTCTATACATAGGTGAAGGTCATTCTGTGCAGCAAAGTGTTTTGCTGCATTGCATGTGCCTGTGTCCGATGGGCTTTTCCTCCCTTGGCACCAGTTGGACATTCAGGGGATCACCTCTAAGAACTGCAAGAGTTAAAAGTTTGGAGAGCACTAACTTTTTTTCTCTATATTTTGAAGGTCACTCTGTATCTAGGATAATCTAGAAAAGGCAAGGTAAATCTGGTGGGATTGCTGCAAATCAGGGGCGTTGCTAAAAGGATATGTTCACACGGTGTACTGCGGTGCGTACCTGTGCGCAGCGCAATTCCCCTGCTGTTGAAAGTACACACTGGCAAACGCATACTTTCAACAGCGCTACGGACCGGCCTCCTATTACTTAATTTTTTTTCCCAGCATGTACTCGCCCAAAAGTTCCCGGGGAATTGACTGGGTTATCATTGCGCTCCAAAGATTGCTATGAATTTACCATATTTGCCAGCATACTTTGGGTGCATTGCGGTGCAATAACGCAACGAAATACGACCTGCAAATACATCGTACGAACATACCTTTAGGGCCCCATAGCAAAATGAGGGACCCCCCCACCATCTAATAACAGGAAGCTGCAATAGTGGTAAATTTAGCATTAAATAATACCGCCATATATCCAGGAACACACATAATGATGCTAGATAGCAGTAAGCCACCAGCTTGGTATTCCCTATGAAATGGCACAATATTCTGGCAGCTGTGCGGCCCCATAGCAGCTGCTGCGGCTATAGTTACACCTATGCTGTATATCGCACAATGTAGCCGTAGACACCCGCGTCTGCTGTAGTGGACATTAGACAATACAACGAGGAATATTTCCATGACTGATCACCCTATGGTCCCCAGCTCCTAAGTCATGACCATACAGATCAGCCAAGTGGATGCCTTCTGCTGTTTGTTGGATAACTCCATTGTAGCAAAGCCATGATCAATGACTCCAGCCTGGCTGCAACATGTGTTGGAGTCTGGGGTAGTCTGAAATCCACCCCCAGCTGAGCTTAGGTTGTCGCTTCATGTATTAAACAGCTGTAATGAGTGACTCCGGCTCCGATGTCTTCTCTGTTGGATTCTGAGTCCATCTCCTGCCTCAGACGGGTAACTTCTCATTTCTTCCTCTCTACTTTATACTGCAGCTTTGCTCCATTCGTGCGGAGCGGTGACCTGTGCCTCCAGCTTAGCTCCTGAAGTAGTCTGAAGTCCATCACCAGCTTCATCAGAGACTCTGCTGCGCCTTCCATCTTTCATGCTTTATACTGCAGCATTTCTCCATTAGTGCATAGCTGTAATATGACTCCAGCCTAGCTGCAGTATCTGTTGGAGTGTAAGGTAGGCTTACATCTGCCTCATCAGAGACACGGGCTGCTTTTCTTGTCTTCCTCCCTGCTTTATACTGCAGCTTCACTTCATTGGTGCAGAGCAATAATCTGTGCCTCCATCTTACCTGCTATGTCTGTTGGCTCCTGAGGTCGTCGGGCGTCTGTATCCTTCCTCATCAGCCCCACTGGTATCTCCTCCTCTTTCTCCATACTTTATACTGCAGCTTCACTTTAGAGCAGTAATCTGTGACTCCAGCTTAGCTCCTATGTCTGTTGGATCCTGCGGTAGTCTGAAGTCCATCTCCTGCCTCATCAGACACTTGAGTAACTTCTCATTTCTTCCTCCCTACTTTATACTGCAGCTTTGCTCTATTTGTGCATAGCTGCATTATGACTCCAGCCTAGCTGCAGTACATGTTGGAGCGTGAGGTAGGCTTAAATCTGCCTCATCAGAGACATGGGTTGCTTTTCTTGTCTTCCTCCCTGCTTTATACTGCAGCTTCGCTTCATTGGGGCAGAGCAGTAATCTGTGACTCCAACTTACCTGCTATGTCTGTTGGATCCTGAGGTCGTCTGGAGTCCTTATCCTTCCTCATCGGCCCCTCTGGTATCTCCTCATTTGTTCCTTTATACTGCAGCTTCTCTCCATTGGTGCATAGCTGTGATGTATGACTCCAGCCTAGCTGCAATATCTGTTGGAGTCTGTGGTGGTCTGAAATCTACCTTCTGCCTCTTCATATACTCAGATTTTAGTAACAGGGTAAAAATACGGTTTGAAAAAGACCCAGGTCCAAGCCTTGTCCTTCCTTCCTCCCCATTTTATACTGCAGTGCTTCATTAATGTTCTGTAACTCCAGCCTAGCTGCAATATCTGCTGGGGTCTGTGGTAGTCAGAAATGTTCTGACCTCATTAGAAGCATCTGCAGCTTCTGTCTCCCCTGTCCCTTATGCTTTACACTGCAGCTCTGCCTGTTCTGATTGGCTGCTGTACATACGCACAAGCTCAGCATGGGGTCAGTACATAGAGAGGCTATACTTTATTCCTATAGGCTCCAGAGAGGTAAATCCGACACTGCAGGCACATTTTTAGTGATCCGGTTTTGGATTGTTGCCTCCAGTAAGGTGAAGGTTAAGTTGTGGCTGAACTTTACTGACCGCATTCCCTAGCTAGCACGAGGCGCCAGTGTACTGTACTGCGTCATCACCGCTCACACTGATTATTACTGATACTACTATACGGTGCTTACTATACATTTCCCATAATGCTCCACAGCAGAGCAAGCTTTGTACAGAGACTTACCAGCAGGAGGGCAGCGTGGATACATGAGGTCAGTGCTCAGAGGAAGACACTGCAGCTCTCGATGTGCGTCCACAATCGCAGTAAAACCGTATCTACATGCACAGAGTAGACTAAGGGTTGGTTCACACGGGGCTGAAAATTTCAATGCAGAATCCATATCTAGGGCCAGATTCATTTTGATGTGCAAAATTAATTATTTTTTTCACGATAACATGTCCAAATGCGTGCAAAAAAAAGTGACGTTAAATTGGTTTCTCTGACTAAAATGATTAGCTTTCAACATTTAGGGAACGGTAAATTAGGAATTTTTCCAAATGCATTACTCTTTTGATATTAGGAGATGAGATTTTATCTGCTCTGAGTGCACACAAGTGTCTCTAGGTTACTGTCCATAACTCCCTTCCTGATTAGACAGAGAGCAGGGAGTGACCTCACCATGGTGGGACAGAGCAGAGCCTTTATTTCAAAGGATATGTTTACACAGCATACCGTACACGCTGCAATACGCCGGGTCAGCGCGTACTTCTAAATCGCATGGGGTGCCGGCCCCATTCAGCGTGTAAGCGGCATGAAGAAGTGACATCACTTCTCTCTCCCGGCGTACAATACACATGCGTTGTACGCCGGGGGAGGCGGATGTAATTCATAGCTCTTTGAAAGCTGAATTACCATTATTGCAGCGCGCATTTCTGGTGTATTGAGGCGCAAATACACGCCGAAATGCACCCTGTAATTACACCGTGTGAACATACCTTTTGATAATCCTTGTTTTCACTCATGGGAGCTCTGTAACTTTGTTTACTACAGATTAAATCTCCTGCACTGTAAGTCTGTCTCCACTGCACAGCTTTACGCTCATATTTTCGGCGCTATTAGTTTTTTAAAAGCGCCGACGATACGATCGTTCCTGCAGCCCCATAGCTCGACTTTTCTCTGCGCCTGTGAATTATACAACATGTTGTATAATATGCCGTCGCTTTCAGTTTTCTTGCCGTCTTCCCATACAGTACAATTGTATGGGTGACGGCAAAAAAAGTGAAGCGACCGTGGTTTTTTTGTACAAAGCGTGACAAAAACTGCGGTCCTGCATCGGAGAAAAAAAACGGCCACTGTCGGAGACCTAGCCTAACATTCAGCTAGTTATAGAGAAGCTAAATATGCTAATCAATGTTACAGAGCTGCTCACAGCCTGACCAGACAGTGTGAGTCTGAAGCTGCCTGTGACTGTGAAATAGTATAGTGAGAAAACCCCTTCAAGGTCCCATTGATTTGAATGGAAATGAGCGCGCAACAGGCACAGCGCTTTGCTTTTTTGCGCACTGTTTGCTGCATTACTCGCCGCACAGAAAGATGGACTATTATCTGTGTCAATGTGCCAAAAAATGGGTCACATACAAAGATGTTCCCTGTACTGAGAAAAAGCAGCAAAAGGTGCATCAAATGAAGAAAGTGAGTGTAAAAATGTATGAAAAATGATGCTTGCGAAATAATAGCAAGAATAAAAAAAAAAATGGTGTGAATATTGCCTAAAAACTGCTCTGGTAAGCGCAGTTTTTGGACATGAATTTGCAATTTTAGACGTGGCTTTTGGACACTATTGGCACACTTTTTTTTTTTTTTTTCTTTTTTTTTTTTGTAGACCATTCGGATGTGGGTTGTTTTGCTTCCAAACCACGTTGGAATTATTTTGATGTGGCGTGAAGGACCCTGTTCTCTGCGCTTCACTGATTTTCATGGGCATTTCCAGCACGAAAATGACCTAAAGAATCAGCAGGTCGGCTCTTTTTCAGCGCTAAAGGTAAAAAAAACTGGTGCAACAAAAGAAGAAAAGACTTGCGTAGCTTACCCAAAAATAGCTGATTGGTGCCGGCAGTCCCAAGCAAATGTCCACTTCGTGCCGGACGCACAGGTCCTAGTCTCATGGCTAACAAGCCTTACAAATACTTTCCAAAAGAACGAGGATGGACCGGCGCCTCAAAAGCGAATGAACCTTTAGGGTGCATTTACACGGCAAAGACCAAATACGGTCGTGAAATCCTGACCGGTATTTGCTCTGTTTTTGGCACGTAGGGGGGGGTGGCTTTTGTCCACGTTTTGGGGATTCAAGCTGTCCCCCTTTGAAAAGCCCTTAGGGTTAGTAGGGTTAGAGTTAGTAATTAGGGTTAGGGCAGAAGAATGAACGTGTTGTAAGTTTTTCGGACCGCCGGTGGTGTACAAAACCGTCCAGCGGAAAATCCGTGCAGTGTGGACTATGCATGGATTTTGTATTAATGTCAATGTAAAAGGTTGACAGTCAGTTTAGATGGCTTTCAAATCTGAAAACCGCCGGAATATCTGTGCCGTGGGGACGGGCCCTTATTATAGCCTTCACATACAGGTGATAAAAGATAGAAAGGGAAACATAGCAGACGCGTTTCGGACAGACCTCTGTCTTTGTTCACTGCATAATGTTAGCCTAACCTTAAAAAGCACACCTGTCCTACATCCAGGGCTAACTTCCGTTTACTTAATTAACATAATTGCATAAGTTCGACCTAGGCAGACAACGATGGTGCCAAAATAGAATAAAACGTATAAATGACTGTGTACACTAAAAACCTTTAGGGCTTGTCCCCACAACAGGTTTTTCAGCTGGTTTTCGGTTTTGAAAGCCGTCTGTAAACAGTCTGTCAAACTTAATCACGGGCCTCTATGGAAAATCCATGCAACAGTCCCCACTGCACGGATTTTCCGCCGGACGTTTTTTTTCACCGCCGGCGGTCCGAAAAACACAGAACATGTTCATTCTTCCGCCCGTTTTTCGGACGGACAATGAACACGTCAATGCGAAGCGGGAGGACTTTTCTCTGCAAACCGCAAAGCCGTCCCTCTGCAGCCGTGTGCACGGCCCGAAAAACAGAGCAAATACTGGTTGGGATTTCTAACAACACTGTGCCGTGGGGACATGTCCTTAGTATGCAAACAAAAGGTGCCAACCTGCGATGGTTATACATGAGGAGCAGACAGGGCTTGGGCAAGGTATTCTGTTGCCCAGCGCAAATAAGGCATGTAGCATCCCCGCCCCTCCCATTCTAATGTAAAATTCAGCTCATTCCATACCTCCTTGCGCCCCTTTCCTGCCTGGGGTGAAGCCGAGCCCTAGGTGGTCGCCTACCCATCGTCCCGGCCCTGGGAGTAGATACACATCCTAAAGAATAACAGAAGAGATCACTGTGGAAGGTCATACCTGACGGGGCCCTTGCATTAAGCTCCAATATCCAATACGCTTCGCGCATGCGCACCATTTTCACCCAATCACCGCCTCGTACTGGTTTGTCTTGCCTTCTCTATTGCATAATACTGAAACGTACCGAGCGATCCCGTGTGGACGTCTGCAAAGTGTTTGACAGCTCACTTACTATTTTTGATGCTGGCCGAGGGTTCTCGCTTAAAGGCTATGTTCACACGGATTATACTGGGACGTAATCCAGCGCCGTACTGCGCTAAATACAGGGCGAGATACGGCCCAGTCATTACGGTAATGCACAGATCTCCTCTCCCTGCTCGCGAAATGCGGGGAGAGAAGTGACATGACGTATACGCGCCATGGATAAGGAATGTCTATGGGGCCGTCGGACTGCCCCGCCCCGGACACACGCCGTAATTGCGGGCGAAATACGTCCCTGCAGTTACACCGTGTGAACATAGCCTTAGCCTCCTGATACTGCTGTCAACATAGACTTCTTCACAACTAGTGCAACAACTGACATATACACTATGGGCCACATGTATGAAACGGTTTTGGTCTAAAACTCACATTTTTCTCCATAGAAACCTATGGGGAAAAGAAGGGAGTATTAGACCAAAACCGTTTCATACATGTGGCCCTATATTTCTATTTTGTGTGATCTGCAGGGGTGTAGCTATAGGGGGTGCAGAGGTATCGGTCGCTACCGGGCCCTGCAGCCTGAGGGGGCCCAAAAGCCCTTCTGCCACATAATTCGGTACCAGCATTGTAGGTGGCACATGGGAGCTGGGGGACCATTTCACTTTTTGCACTAGGGCCCCAGAGCTTACACCTCTGATCTGGTTTTCTTTTGAATATTTTTTTGGTTTTTGAGGCATATTTTCATGCCCCCCCACAAGGAAAAAATCCTGACAACCAGGTCTTTTTGTTTAATCTCCTTTCAAAATTACTCGGGGGACATCCATATGGAAGCTGTGGGATTCCCATATTATTTACGCAGGCCTTTGACGACAGATATGAACACTTTCATAAATAGCTGGATATTAATATAATTAACAGAATAAAGAGATGACTAAGGTATTCTGCAAGAACTCCCTTCCTTTTGTGTCTCGTCTTATGTGTTTTATGGGATTAGTTATAATAGTTAAAATTGTTATTGAAACACGGTTTATTCTGTGTAAACTTACCTTGCACCTACGTAGTACCAGTTCTTTACACTTTGAAATTATAAATGTATTTGATATATTCAATGTATGATCTAAAAATGTATGTTATACCTCCTGAGAAACGTTCAATTAAAAAAAAAAATAATTACTCGGGGACATCTGACTTCCTATGAGTTTGTTCCTCCTCAGGAAACAACGAACCCCCAGATCTATAATACTGGCCAAAAAAGGATCCTGTCTTAATATTCCGATTTTTTTTTTTTTTTTAAAAAAAAAAAGAAAAACAAAACAAAAAAAAACAAAAAAAACCTTTTTGATCATTGTATTAGATATTATACTTGTGTTTTTGTCCTTTCTTTTGTAATGAAGATTGTTGTTGTGACCTCTGCCTTTAAGCCTGTGGCAGATATTGATCCTTTCTTTATTGGAATCAGTATCCTATGTACACGTCCTTCTGGCTTTTACCATCTCTCCCATTGGGATCGAGACTATGGTATGGGGGGGAGTACAGGGGAGTTCTGTGTTCTCCATTTTGTTCTATGGGAGTTCCCAGTACAAGGGAGCGCTGTGTTCTCTATTCTGTTCTATGGGAGTTCCCAGTACAGGGGAGCGCTGTGTTCTCTATTCTGTTCTATGGGAGTTCCCAGTACAGGGGAGCGCTGTGTTCTCTATTCTGTTCTATGGGAGTTCCCAGTACAGGGGAGCGCTGTGTTCTCTCCATTCTCCTCTATGGGAGTTTCCAGGACAGGGAGCGCTATGTTCTCCATTCTCCTCTATGGGAGTTCCCAGGACAGGGGAGCTGTTTGACTGTTCTCCGAACTCCCATAGAACAGAGTTGGATTGTCGGGCGCATATGCAACGGACTCTCCATTCTGGGTCGATGCTTTTTGGTGCCCATTCCCAAAATCGGTGCAGCTCCCACTTCTGGGACCCACATCTCTCAGACTTTGACTTTTCCTATCTCTGGACCATCAGAGTCTATAGTGGGAACACCCCTGTAACTCCTGATGCTGGATAAACAATTGGACACCACGTGGCTCCACGTCCCTGCAGTTCAATCATTCTGTGTGGTTTTATGGCGGATCCTGAGTGTAATGGGATCAGAGCTGCAGGATTTGGCTTCTGTAAAGATAAGGACTTTGTTGGAGTAAATGGGACTGAGACCAAAGGTCAACTAAAATCCTGATGTTGTTAGACGACCCGAAACACTCAGCAGGCACCATAGTACTTTATGCATGGGCGGGGGAATACAGCAGGTGCCATGGAACAAGGTGTAAGGTGGGGGGGGAGGGGGAAATCTTGTAAAATTTTGATTTATTTTTTTTTTCAGAATTTTTGCCTTACATTTGGCTCCTTCAGTTGGCGCCATCCGACTGTCACTTTGTGACTGACTGTCTGCTCCCTGAATATTGGAGCTGCCACCTGACGCCACCCTGTCTGTAATCCGTCACAGTGAAAGTAGCATTCTTCATGTTTAGTAAAGCATATATTGTATTTTTCAGACGATAAGACGCACCTTAGTTTTAAGTGGAAAAAAATGTTCTCACTCAAATGGTATGCTAAACGGTTTAATTGAATAAATGCTGCATGTACTGGGGCATAAGCCGAGGCACCTAATTTTGCCACAAAAAACTGGGAATCTTACTGACTCGAGTATAAGCCTAGGGTGAGAAATGCAGCGGCTACTGGTACATTTCCAAAATAAAAATGAATACCAATAAAATTACCTAGGCAGGTATATGTCCCCCCCCCCATAGGCAGGTATACCCCCCCCCCCCCCCTCCAAAGGCGGGTAGAGGCAGGTAAAAATGTCCCCTATACAGGTATGCCCCTAGGCAGATTTAGGTGGGTTTATATCCCCCATAGGCAGGTGTATGTCCCCCATAGGTGGGTTATGTCCCCCCATAAGAAAAGTATATTCCCCCCCCCCCCCCATAGGGGGTATATGCCCCCATAAGGGGATAGGGGGGATTTAAAAAAAAAAGAAAATAAAATACAAGTACTGCCTCCCCCCCCTGCTGCTTAGACACGCTCTCTCCCACGGAGGTGCATAAAGCTAAAGGGGTCGCCGCCGTGCCCGGGCCATGGCAGTCCCGGACCCGGGGGTGACTCGAGTAAAGCGAGGGGCTTTTTTGTGTGAAAAAAAATTTGGCTTTACTCTTTGATATAGGGAAAACTAATTTAAAAAAAAAAAAAAAACCTTTGAAACATTTGGGGCCTAAGCTGGTGTTTTTTTGGGGGTGTAATTAAAATTTTCTGATCTTTTATTTTTTTTTATTTTTTAACTGGTTTCAAAAATAGGTTGAAAAAGTAAACAATTATATTTTGTCTCCCCCTGGGGGTGGCGCGGGAAAGGCCAAAATTTTTATTTTGACTCTATGAAGATTTGGAGGTCTGAAACCCAAGATGAAATTCGGGGCCCCCTGCAGCCCCCACAGGGGATTGCTGCTACTGTTCTTTTGGTTTTCCATATACTTGTTGTTTGCGGTAGGTCTTTGCTGGGCATCAATAACATGGAGCTCTGGCTTCTATTAGGATATAGATATTGGACCTGTGTTAGTGGGGAGGATACACACTTTCCATACTCCTCAGTTTCTGGATTATTTTGGCATTGCACCTGTCTTGTACCCGGCGTGGACCTGTGCAGCCGCCTCATTGCCCTTCTCGTGACACCTGGAGATCTATATAATTCGGATGCCACATTGACCTCCCATGACTGTTGTGATTGCCAAAAACAAAGGTGTGAGCTCGGCCGCCTGGAATGTGATCTCGATATTCCTGATACTTTGCAGCAGAAAGTAATAATTACATCTCCCAGGATCCAGCACAATGTTTATTATCATAGTAACCAGTTCTGCCATAGAGGGGGAAATGTCGCTCCATTATGAAACCCCATGGGGGGGGACCCAAAACCGCACAAACATCTAGGATAGCCTCCCCGGCATCCCTCCTGTCACGTCCTGATAGCTCCCCGCATCCCCCTTTCCCACGGCCGGATACCCTTTCCCCGGGGGCCCTCCTTGCACGGGCCGGGATAGCCTCCCCGGCGGCCCTCCTGTCACTGGCCGGGATAGCCTCCCCGGCGGCCCTCCTGTCACTGGCCGGGATAGCCTCCCCGGCGGCCCTCCTGTCACTGGCCGGGATAGCCTTCCCGGCGGCCCTCCTGTCACTGGCCGGGGGAACCCCCTCCCCGGCGGGCCCCCGTCCTGGCCGGGAAGCCTCCCCGGCCCCTCCTTCACTGGCCGGATAGCCCCCGGGCCCCCCTCCTGTCACGGGGCCGGGAAGCCCCCCCGGCTCCCTCCTGCACTGGGGGGATAGCCTCCCGGCGGCCCCCCTGTCACGGGGCCGGGGTTTAGCCTCCCCCGGCGGCCCCCCTGTACTGGCCGGGTAGCCCCCCCCGGCGGCCCCCCTGTCACGGGCCCGGGGATACCCCCCCCCGGCGGCCCCCCTTTCATGGCCGGGATAGCCTCCCCGGCGGCCCTCCTGTCACTGGCCGGGATAGCCTCCCCGGCGGCCCTCCTGTCACGGCCGGGTAGCCCCTTCGGCGGCCCCCCCTTCACGGGCCGGGGGATGCCCCCGTCGGGGGCCCTCCTTCCGGCCGGATGCCCCCTGGGGCGGCCCCCCTGTCAGGGCCCGGGATCCCTCCCCGGCGCCTCCTGTCACGGGCCGGGATACCCCCCCGCGGCCCTCCTGCACTGGCCGGGATAGCCTCCTGTCGGCGGCCCCCCTTTTCATGCCCGGGGGAAGCCCCCTGCGGGGCCCTCCTTCACTCCCGGGATAGCCTCCTAGAAAGTGGCGTTCTCCTCATGGCTCTGGCCTAGGGTGATTCGGGGAGCCTCTTTATGGCTGGTTTTTTTGGGCAGCACTATATCAATTTCCATCATCTATATTCTTGCAGACTCTCACCAAGAAGGAGTTTTGGCAGCTGGTGCAGCAGAGCTATGGGACTGAGCTGGGCCTGAATAATGAGGAAATGGAAAATCTAGCCATGCCTCCAGAGGACATCGCACCACCCAGGTAGGCGGGCACCATGCTGGCATCCTCTGCCTTAACTTGGATGTTAGATGCTTCTAGATTGTAAGCTCTGGTGATTAAAGGATCAAAGTGAATGGAGGTTCAATAGGGATCCAGGAAAACAAGCCCAAAACCAGAGGCTGCACCACTGAGAGGTAGATCTATCCATATCTACCTCCTCCCTGGTGTGACCAGTGGGGGGTTCCTTCCTATGGAACTTGAGGGTTTTGTTCCACAACCAGGGAGACTTGCAGGTGATATATCGCCTCTCATTATGTAAATTTGATATAAACCGCCCTCTAGTCCCCGCCCAGTAACACCCCTGCCTAGAGAAGCCGTGCCTCCCAGTGGTCTCCTTTAAAGGAAACCCCCCTTGAAGAATATGGGGGAGGAAAAAGGGACTTTTACATCCCAGAGACAGTGTGTGGTCTGTTCTCCAGGGAGGTGTAATTAAGGCACAGCTATAATTATCAGTAATTGGGGCATAGGAAGCGTCCTGCCTTCCGTGTGTCTCCAACACTCTCTTTTAAAAACCTAGGACTCGGGGAACCCGGGCGCTAAAGATCGGTGAAAGTGGAAAAGACCACCAAGGGCGCGTCCCTCACCAAGAGTCGTACCCCAAAGAGACCGACCAAAAACCTCCGCAATGTAAGGTGTTCTACGGGGACCTGGCAAGGGCATAGTCATTACTGCTTCTCTCTGCTGGGGCATTTGGGGTTTATGATGGGGTAAAAGAAGGGGAGCATAGGGGTAGTTATTAGTATAGGGGTTCTCCATTGCTGACTGAGAGTTCTGGCCAGCATTGCCTCCTCTGTGTACCTCTAGTGCCATCATGTATTCTATGCCCAGCGATGCTCCTACATGTAGGAAAATGAAGAAATTTCCTTCATCTCTGGTGGACCCAGATAGTGGTGCTCTAGTGGCAGAGCCCAGGTGGTAGTGTCCTAGTACAAACCGGGAGTGGGACTTTAGAGGTGGGGCCCAGGCGGCAGGGCACTAGTGGCGCGACTCAAGTGGCAGGACTCAGATAGTAGGTTCTTAGTGGTGGGACCCGAGTGGTAGTGCCCTGATGGCGGGGCCCAGGCGGTAATACCCTAGTGGAAGGACTCTGATAGGAGAGTCTTAGTAGTGGGACCCGGTGGTGGCCCCGGTGGGCTCACCAAGGGGTGGTACCCTGTGGAGTTTCGGAATAGGGTTTAGTAGGGGGCCGGGCATTTGGCCCTGGTGGCGGGGGCCCAGGCGGCATTACCCTAGTGGCAGGACTCGTATTGTAGGGTCTTAGTAGTGGGACCCGGGAGGTAGTGCCCTGGTGGCGGGGCCCAGGCGGCAGTACCCTAGTGGCAGGACTCGGATAGTAGGGTCTTAGTAGTGGGCCCGGGGGATTTCCCGGGTGGGGGGGCCCGGGGCGGCAGTACCTTATGGCAGGATTTTTTTGTAGGTTTAGTAGTGGGACTCGGGTGGTAGTGCCCTGGTGGCGGGGCCCATGCGGCAGTACCCTTGTGGAAGGACTTAGATAGGAGGGTCTTAGTAGTGGGACCTGGGTGGTAGTGACCTGATAGCAGGGCCCAGGCGGCAGTACCTTACTGGAGGCTTAAAAGGGAGGGTCTTATATGGGACCTGGGGGGTTGTGACCTGTAGCAGGGCCCAGGGGGCATACCTTACGGGGAGGTTGGGATAGGAGGGCCCCAAAGTATGGACCGGGGTGGTAGGACCTTATAGCAGGCCCAGGGGGCAGTACTTAGGGGAAAGGGCCCTTCGGATAGTAGGGTCTTAGTAGTGGGACCTGGGTGGTAGTTACCTGGGGGCAGGGGCCATGCGGCAGGACCCTATTTGGGGTCACTAAAGCGGGGTCCCCTATGGCAGGACTAGATATAGGGTTTTTGTAGGGGGACCCGGGTGGTAGTCCCCAAGCACAGGGACCACAGTGGTGGAAAAAGCAGGGGTACCCAGTGGCGACTTTGGTCTTAGTAGTGGGACCTTGTTGGTAGTGACCTAGTGGCACGGCCCATGCGGCAGGACTCTAATGGTGCGACTCAAGCAGTGGTACCCTAGTGGCGGGACTATATGGGGGGTCTTGAAAGGTGCCCCCGGTGGTTGGCCCGGGGCAGGGCCCCCAGGGGGTTGGGGCCCCCGCAGCGGGCCCCCCGGTGGTAGTTTGTTGATCTGGTGCCACAACGTATGTGAATCCTGGAAGCTATAATCTGGATTTCTGAGCAGTCCGCCATTGCTCCCATCTAGGCTGCTGGGGTTCAATTAAAAATGCTGCATTTGATGTTTGATTTGGTGACGCCACGCTGGACGGCTGAAGCTTCACATGAGTCTGTAGGACTCGCCAATATTTACTGCTGCTCCTGATTTCCTTTAGGTAACAGGCCAGACCCCCCTGACCGAAGAAGGCCTAGGAGAAAAGGGGGTTGGAAGAAGCCCCCTCCTCAGCTCATCCAGAAAGAACAGTCTCCGGATGCAGATTGGGACGCCCGCACTGGCCCTGGACCTCAATGGAAATGAAAACCAACAGATGGACAAGAGTACGGACTCTAACGCTTCAGGGGAAGGTAGGGACAGGGCCATGGTTTCTGTTATAGTCCTCTTGCTCAAAAAGACCATTTCTTTTCTAGTGGATGTGTGCAAAATAGTTGAGTCATTTTGTAAATATCCTGTGCTGCACCTGAATTACATCCTGTATTATACTCCAGAGCTGCACTCACAAATTTGCCCGGTGCAGTCCCCTGTGTACATAATTACTTACCCTGACTGATCCCGAGTTCATCCTTATTAACCCCCAGAGCGCACTCACTATCTGCTGGTGCATCACTGTACATAATTACTTATCCCGTACTGATCCCGAGTTACATCCTAATTTTCCAGAGCTGCACTCACTATTTGCTGGTGCAGTCACTGTGTAATACTTATTATCCTGTACGACCGAGTTACATCCCGTATTATCCTCCAGGCGCGTCCCCTATCTGCTGCTGCATCACTTACATTTCTTACTTATCCGATGATCCTGAGTTTCATCCTGTATTATGCCCAACTGCAACCCTATTCGCTGGTGCGTCACTGTACAACATTACTTATCTGTAACTGATCCCGAGTTATATCCTGTATTTTTTTCCTCCCGAGCTGCACCATATTCTGCTGGGCAGTCATTTTACTACATTATTATCCCGTACTGACCTGAGTACTCCTTATTATCCTCCAGAGCTGCGTCCTATCTGCTGGTGCATCACTGTACATACATTCTTATCCTTATGTCCCGATTACACCTGTTTATCCCCCAGAGCTGCACTCATTTTTCGCTGTGCAGTCATGTTACAAACTTACTTATCCGTATGTCCCGAGTTACATCCCGTATTTTCCCCCAGAGTGCACTACAATTTGCTGGGGCAGTCACTGTACATAATACTTACCTGTACGTCTGAGTTTATATCTGTATTATCCCCAGGCTGCATCGCATTCTCAGGGGCAGTCACTTTGTACTACATTCTTCCCGTACTGATCCTGGTTACATCCTGTATTAACCTCCAACGCGCTCACTATTCTGCTGGGCAGTCATGTACTACTTACTTTCCGTAGAACCTGATTACATCCGTATTTTCCCCCAACTGCACTCACTTTCGCGGGGGAGTCAGTACATACATTAATTTCCTGTACTGTCCTGATTACATTTGTATTATACTCCCAAGCGCACTCACTATTCTGCGGTGAAGTCCTTGTACTACATTACTTATCCTGTACTGATCCTGATTACATCCTGTTTATCCTCCCAAACTGCACTACACTGCTGGGTGCAGTCACTGGTACATACATTTCTTATCCGTACTATCCTAGTTACTCCTGTATTATCCTCCAGGCTGCACTCATTATTCGCTGGTGCAGCACTGTGTACAAACATTTCTTATTTACATCCTGATTACATCCTGTATTATCCTCCAGATGCCCCACTATTCGCTGGTGCAGTCACTGTGTACAAAAATTACTTTTCTTATGACCCGGTTAATCCTGTATTATCCTCCAGAGCTGCACTCACTATTCTGCTGGTGCAGTCACTGTACATACATTACATCCTGTATTATACTCCAGCCTGGTTCTGTAAAGGTCTCAGGGAATCCACCACGACTGGTTCTCTGGGTATAGATGGTGTCCTTCTTTTATCTGAATGAATTGGATGAGGTATATAATACGGGCCTATGGTGGCGCTCAAGCAGTAGGTATGCACCGAAATAGAAGAGAAGTTTTTAGCTGAAGCTTACAAAATAGGAACCGGGAAACGTCCCAAATTATGTCTGTTTTAATTTCAGCAAGTAAGGGCGCGTCCGCACGACACTGAGCAAATACCGATCGGAATATCCGACTGGTATCTGCTCTGTTTTGTGGTCGTGCACACGGCAGCAGGGGGACGGCTTCTCTCCGTGGTTTGCAGAGAAAAGCCCTCCCCCTTCACATTGACTTGTTCATATTCCGTCCGAAAATCGGGCAGAAGAATGAACATGTTCTATTTTTTTCGGACCGCCTGCTGTGAAAAAAACCGTCCATCGGAAAACCCGTGCAGTTGGGACGGCTGCACGGATTTTCCATAGAAGTCCGTGATAAGGTTTGACAGACGATTTACAGACGGTTTTCACAACTGGATATCTGCTTAAAAACCGTGCAGTGGGGACAAGGTCCAACAGTCATTAAAATATATAAAGCATAAAAGAAATAAGAAAAAAGTATGCGGCGTTTCGCACGGGCACATGCTGTGCTTCCTCAGGTGCAATGACTGAGCGCGGCATGTGCCCGTGTGAAACGCGTTGTACCTTTTTGTTTTTTCTCTTTTATGTTTTTATATTTTATGTCTTTTAATGTTACTCGCTGAAATTAAAACTAACATTTGTTTGGGACGTTCCCCGGTTCCTCTTTGGTCCGCTTCAGCTAAAAACTTTGCCCGGATGAAAGAATGTTACAAGCTTCTAATCTCACCAGTAGTAACCTCCTAAGACTATGTTCACACAATGTACTGCTGTGTGTACAGTACGCGCTGCAGTACATAGTGTGTTTCGGGAGCTTGCGCTAAAACGCGCTTACTCCCGCAGCGTGCCGGGGGGGGGGGGGGGGGCTCTCCGCTGGCCTCATTGACATTCATTACTCGCGACGCGTATTTGCCGTGAATAATTGACATGTCCCTTATCTCCCCGCGCCTACAATACGATCGTATTTTACGCCCAGGGAGAGGAGGCGTAATCCATAGTTCTCTATAAGAACTATGGGTTACCGTAATTTCGATGCGCAAATACGACGTGAAATGCGTTCCGGAATTATGCCGCGTGAACATACAGTTAATACACAGAACATACACAGTTTAGCCCTTGTAATGCAGGAGAGGGAGCGTTTTTTTTTCTTTTTTTTTTTCTTTCTTTAAATGCATATGATAAATGTATAGCACCCCCTGGAGCTCTGTGCAGACACTGGGAGCTTAAAGCCTGCAAAATTTTTAATGTTGCTTTAGAGTTTGATAATAATAAGTATAATAGAGATTAATAATGTATAATAATATATAGTAAAGTAAAAATCATAAAAATGGGAGTATATAAAACTTTAAATGGAAGAGAATATAATAATGTGAGTACTGTATCCTATCCATAGAATGAGAATAATACAGTATAAGAGCATATAATAATGAGTATAATACTAATAGGAGTATAAGAAAAATTAGAGTATATAAATGTGTAATAATGAGTATAATTGAATATAATCATTTACTAATAGAATAATAACGTATCATAATAGTATAATGAAGTATAATAATAGGAGTAGAATCATTTAATAGAGTATAATATGAGACTAGTAAAGTAATATAATATGATGGATCATGGAAATGTAATAGAGTATGAGAATAGGAGTATCATAATAGTATAATAGAATATAGTATAAGTATTTTTGGCTGTATTCCTTCTATATGAAGCAGAGCATGGTTAGGTAGCATAGGACTAGGACAAGGTACTCTGGTGCCCTCGGCAAGTAAGGCATATAGCGCCCCCTCAATGGAAACTTCAGCTCCATCCGTGCCTCCTTTGCCCCCTTTTCTGCCATGGGTAGGCCACCCCCTATGGCGCCATTTCATCTGTCTTCCCGACCCTGACGTAGCAGATGATGCCTTGCTCTGATCTGATAGCTTTGCTGCAGATGACATGTGCAGCTATGGGGGCGCTGGTTCCATCTCTGGCCTTGTCCATCCTTGTACTGGTAGCCATGTTTGCCAAGACGAGCTGGAAGAGTCATATTGGATATATCTGGTTTTGCCCATATAGTGCTAAACAGCGCCTGAAGAGTGCCATACTGTTGACATGGTGCCATACTGTTGACATGGTGCCATACTGTTGACATGGTGCCATACTGTTGACATGGTGCCATACTGTTGACATGGTGCCATACTGTTGACATGGTGCCATACTGTTGACATGGTGCCATACTGTTCACATGGTGCCATACTGTGCCCACGTGGTGCCAGATAGTGGCCATAACACCGTACT
Source organism: Phyllomedusa bahiana (assembly GCA_025379985.1). NCBI lineage: Eukaryota > Metazoa > Chordata > Amphibia > Anura > Hylidae > Phyllomedusa > Phyllomedusa bahiana. Next base: position 84,465 of record JAODAL010012786.1, read on the forward strand.
GTGGTCCCTTCTTTTCCTTGCCCTCTGCCAGGTGCTGCCCTCTGCTGATGAAACTAGTGTTGCCCCATGGAAGGGTGGAGTTGCCCTTTAACCATTGTTTTTACACAATCTCTTCCTAACCTTAATTTGTCTTCGTCGCCCCCCCCCCCAGATGAGCGGCTGCAGGAGGAGCAGGTGGAGGGACGACTCTACATCAATCGGTTGTTTCACATCAGCGCAGAGAGGATGTTCCAGCTTCTCTTCACTCCCTCGCGTTTCATGCAGAAGTTCCTCTCTTCCCGGAAAGTGTTTGGTGAGTAGAGATCCGTCCTGGACCCCAATGGCAAACCTCTGCCGGGCCCTTCTGTCATAATAATAATCATCGTTATTTATTTAGCGCCAACATATTCCGCAGCACTTTACAATATAGAGGGAATAAGCACAGACAAACCAGACATTACATTATAAAAAAGCTACTAACAAATGAGACACGAGGTGTGAGGGCCCTGCTCGCAAGAGCTTACAATCCATTAGGGTGTATGGGTGAGACAAAGGGTGACAATGGCTTGGTTTACAATGGTCCAACCATGTTACATAAATATGGGGTAGTATACATAAAAAGTGGATGAACCTGCCCCCCTGGACCATACATCTATATACAGATAAGTGCCTGCGGGTGCCAAAGTGCAGGAAGTGATGAATGTGTGACAGAACTTGGGGGGTTAACAATTAGGGATCTTGGTCGCTTGCCTAAGAAGATGAGTTTTCAGAGCGCATTTAAAACTGTGAGGGTTGTGAGTGTGCCTGATCACATGGGGTAACATGTTCCAGAGAACTGGTGCAATAAGTGCAAAATCTAGGAGACGGGCATGGGAGGTTCGGATGAGTGAGGTGTGTAATCTTAAATCAGTAGCAGAGCGGAGAGAGCGGGTAGGGTGGTAGACAGAGATAAGGGAGGAGATGTAGTGGGGTGCAGCGTTGTGGAGAGCCTTATGTGTGAGAATGATTAGTTTATGTTGTATTCTGTACTGAATAGAATAGACTATTCTACTACTTTCTATGGCTAACACGGTACAACATTATACTACTATCTGTACTGAATAGGCAGCCAGTGCAGTGACTGACACAGGGTAGAGGCATCAGTATAGCGGCTGGAAAGAAAGACAAGCCTGGCTGCTGCATTCAGGACAGATTGGAGAGGGGAGAGTTTACAGAGAGGCAGACCGATAAGCAGGGAGTTACAGGAGTCAAGACGAGAATGAATAAGAGCAGCAATGAGGGTTTGAGTTGTTTCCACAGTGAGAAATGGACGGATTTTGGAGATGTTCTTGAGGTGCAGGTGACAGGAGCGGGCAAGGGATTGGATATAGGGGGTGAAGGACAGATCGGAATCTAGTATAACCCCCAGACAGCGGGCCTGCTGCCTAGGTGTTATGGTGGTGCCACACACACACAGAGAGATAGAAGGGTAGGGGTGGTTAGTAGATGTATAATACTGCTGCCCCGTTATCTGGCTTCCTCATCCGCAGTCGAGTCACATTATTATGATCACGTCCTACTGTCGACAGCATGTAGTTGAAGGCGCTGGCTTGGTGGGTAAGGTGTGTGTGATGGCCTGTCTGAACACCCATCCCTTGTTGCTGTCAGGGGTAAAAGGAGCGATTTATCAGATTTGGGATAATCGTCTTTTGGGTGCAGGGTTGCGGTATTTCTAACACTGAGCAGTTTGTGACCTGTTCGTGAAAGTATCTTAAATGGATAAATGGTGCCATTCTGTATAAGAGACATGGAAACTGCGGAGTTTGATGTGAGAGAGGAACCTGGGCTATGAAGGTGCAGGAGGGTGGCAGACACAGGGGAGCAGCTCACCAACAAAATGACCCTGGGGTGACCAGATGTATGTCTGACACAACAGAGTAACTACTGTATATGAGGCCCCGGAGCAGACAGATGTCACTGCACCTCTGCTAACCCTACTGTGTATGGGGCCCGGAGCAGACGGATGTCACTGCACCTCTGCTTACCCTACTGTGTATGGAGCCCCGGAGCAGACGGATGTCATGCACTCTGCATAACCCCAAATTCGCCTTGTAAAAGGTTAGGCCCCCGGAGCATGGACGGATGTGTCTCCGGCAACCTCCCCTGCTTAACCCTACTGTGTATGGGGCCCGGAGCAGACGATTCCCCTGCACCTCGCCCAGGCAGCTGTGGCGAGGAGCCCTGGATGGTTGGTTTTGGCCCGAAGGCATGCCCTCTCCACCCCCTGTGGGGGCCCCGAGTGGATTTTTGTTGGCTCTAAAAGGGCCCCCAGCAGCGTGATGACCCTGGAATAGTAGGGGGCTCAAAGGCCCTCCAGCCACTGTGGGGCCCCGGATGGGTGGTGTTAGCCCCTTTTTGAGGCCCCTAAACAGCAGAGTCATGTTTGGGGTCTCTGGTTGGTGGGTGTTGGCTCCCCATTGGACCTCCCAGAGCTGTTGCCCCCCTGTGTTGGGGTGGAGGGCTTCATTTACCCCTCCCAACGTGTTGGGGCCCGCGCGGATGTGGTGTATTGGGTCCACTGTTTGGGGGCCCCATCCAGCAGCTGTTGGAGCCCCTGGATGGGTGTTGGGCCCCCTGGCCCCCAACTGTGTTTGGGAGCCCGGAGGGGTGTTGGCTCCTATGGAATCCCAGCAGCTGTCGGGCCCCACCCCTGGAGGGTGGGTGGTGTCATGGACCTCCAGCAGCTTTTGGGGCCTGGATGGGGGGTGTTGGCTTATGGACCCTCCAGCAGCTGTGGGGCCCCTGGAGGGTGGTGTTTTGGTTTTATTGACCCTCCCCGCAGCTGTGGGGCCCCTGGAGGGTGGTGTTGGTCTTTTGGACCCTCCAGCAGCTTGGGTCCCTTGGGTGGTGGTGTTTTGGTTTTATGGCCCTCCAGCAGCTTGGGGCCCCCGGATGGTGGTGTTGGTTCTATGGCCCCTCCCGCAGCTGTGGGGCCCCTGGAGGGGGTTTGTTGGTCTATGGCCCCTCAGCAGCTGTGGGAGCCCTGGATGGTGGTGTTTGGGTCATATGGCCCTCCAGCAGCTGTGCTGCCCCTGGATGGTGGTTTTTGGCTCTATGGCCCCTCACAGCTGTGGGGCCCTGGATGGTGGTGTTTGTTCTATGGCCCTCCCAGCTGCTGTGGCCCTTGGATGGTTGTTGGCTTATGGCCCTCCAGCAGCTGTGGGGCCCCGGATGGTGGTTTGGCTCTATGGACCCTCCAGCAGCTGTGGGGCCCCTGGATTTGGGGGTGTTGGGGTCTTGGACCCTCCAGCTGCTGTGGACCCCCTGGATGGTGGTGTTGGCTCTATGGACCCTCCAGCAGGTGTGGGATACAGTCGGCTCCAGATACCTGGGACAACCTACCCGGACCTTATTGTTTCTCTCCACCCATTTTGCTGCTGTCCGGTGACTCTGGAGATTAGCCATGGTCATAATAATGTGACTCTACTGTGTGTGTATATTGTAGCCCCCCCACCATTTGCAGTCTAATATACAGAGAGCCAGTATTATGTCGCACTCAGTAGCTGTCACGGGCTCGATGTAGATGATTTGGATTCCCGCGAGGTCCTCACAGGGCGTCCTCTTCTGTCCTCCAGATCTGGAGTCGTCGCCCTGGCAGCCGGACGGCAGCGGCAATCAGGCGAGGACCCTGACCTACACCATCACCATCAACAACCCGCTGATTGGGAAGTTCACCACCGCTACAGACAAACAGGTAAAGCCCGGATACCACTCCAAGGGGAACAATATATGGTACCCAGTCCTCTGACTTCACTGACACATTGTAACAAAGTACTAGCTCAGGTGAGATTTGGGCTGCTGATGGGTTTAGCTCACAGAGGATTGCTTAGGCTATGTTCACACCATGTACTGTGTTTCGGAGCTCGTGGTAAAACAAGCGTACCCCCCCCCCCCCCCCCACCCACCGGCGCAGGGGGAGGGGGCGGGGCAGCTTGCCCGCCCCCTCGACCGCCATGACTCGCAGCACGTAGGCCCCGCAAGTAATGGACATCCCTTATCTCCCCACGTGTACAATACGAGCGGGGAGAGCTATGGATTACCGTGATTTTGGCGTGTACTAGAGCGCACATACTTATGTATGATCCTTCATGTCAGGCCTGCTATACCGCCCTGTATGATCCCGCATGTCAGGCCTGCTATACCGCCCTGTATGATCCCGCATGTCAGGCCTGCTATACCGCCCTGTATGATCCCATCTGTCAGGCCTGCTATACCGCCCTGTATGATCCTGCATGTCAGGGTGGCATAACGCCTGTATGATCCCGCATTCAGGCCTCTAAAACCGCCCTGTAGGGTTCCCACTGCAGGCCTGTATACCCCCTGTATGATCCCTCGTCAGGCCTGCTATCCCGCCTGTATATCCCGCATGTAGGCCCTATACCCCCCCTTTTATGGTCCCATCTGTCAGGCCTGAAAACCGCCCTGTATGGCCCCATCGTCAGGCCTGCTAAAAACCCCCCTTATGATCCCATTTTCGGGCCTGCTATACCGCCCTGTATGATCCCATTGTAGGCCGCTTCCCCGCCCTGTATACCGATGCGGCCTCTATCCGCCTTAAAATCCCATCTCTCGGGCTGCTAACCGCCCTGTATGATCCCTCTTGTCAGGCCTGCTATACCGCCCTGTATGATCCCGCATGTCAGGCCTGCTATACCCCCCGTAGGGTCCCATTGTCGGGCCTGCAAAAAAAACCGCCCTGTATGCCCCCGCATGTCACCTGCTATACCGCCCTGTAGGGTCCGCATGCAGCCTCTATACCGCCCTGTTGGCCCCATCTGTCGGGCCGCTATACCCCCCTTTATGTCCCATCTTCGGGCCTGCTATCCGCCCGTATGACCCCATCTGTCAGGCCTGCTATACCCCCCCTTAGATCCTGCTTTCGGGCCTTGCTATACCCCCCGTATGCCCCATCTTCAGGCCTCTAAAACCCCCTGTATATCCCGCATTCGGGCCCTGCTATACCGCCCTGTTTGACCCCAGTCGGCCTGCTATACCGCCCGGGATCCCGAATGTCGGCCCTGCTTACCCCCCTGTATGATCCTGCATGTGGGGCCCCTGCTATACCGCCCGATGATCCCATCTCTCAGCCTGCTATACCGCCCTGTATGACCCCGCATGTGGGGCCCCTCATACCCCCCTGTATGATCCCATCTGTCAGCCCTGCATAACCGCCCTGAGATCCCATTTCAGCCTGCAAACCCCGCCCTGTAGGTCCCATCGTAGGCCTGCTATTCCCCCCCGTATATCCCATCGTCGGGCCCTGCTTCCCCCCCTGTAACCCTGATTCAGGCCTGCTATACCCCCCTGTATGATCCTGCATTCAGGCCTCATACGTCCTGTATTTCCTGCATGTCAGGCCTGCATACCGCCCTGTTTGACCCCATCTGTCGGGCCTGCAAAAACCCGCCCTTATGATCCTGCTGTCAGGCCTGCAAACCGCCCTGTAGATCCTGATGTCGGCCGCTATACCGCCCGTAGTCCTGTGTCAGGCCTGCTAACCCCCTGTAGACCCTGATGTGGGCCTGCATACCGCCCTGTATGTCCCATCTGTCAGGCCTGCTATAAACCGCCCTGTATGACCCCCGTCGGCCCTGATACCGCCCGTATGATCCCTCTCTCGGGCCTGCAAACCCCCCCCTTATGATCCCATTTTCCGGCCTGCTAACCGCCCTGTAGATCCCGCAGTAGGCCCTGCTTTTCCCGCCCTTTTGACCCCATCTGTCGGGCCTGCTATAAACCCCCCTGTATGACCCCCACTTCAGGCCTGCTATACCGCCCTTTTTCCCTTTGTCGGGCCTGCTTACCCCCCGTATGATCCCATCTGCAGGCTGCATACCGCCCTGTTACCCATCTGTAGCCGTTTAAACCCCCCTGTATACCCCATCTGTCACCCGCATACCGCCCTGTTTGGTCCATCTGTCGGCCTGCTATCCCGCCCTTATGATCCCGCATGTCGGGCCCCTGCTAAAACCCGGCCCTTTTGATCCCCATGGGGGGCCTGCTATACCCCCCTTTTATGATCCCGATGTGGGGCCTGCTATACCCCCCTGTATGACCCATCTGTCAGGCCGCTATACCCCCCCTTTTATGACCCCCATCTGTCGGGCCGTTTTCCCGCCCTGTATGTTCCTCATGTCGGGGCCTGTATACCGCCCGTATGACCCCATCTGTCAGGCCTGCATACCGCCCGTTGACCCCATCTGTCAGGCCGCTATTCCCCCGTTGATCCCATCTGTCGGGCCCTGCTAAACCGCCCTGTATTTTTTCCTGCAGTCGGGCCCTGCTAAACCGCCCTGATGTTCCGCAGCAGGCCTGCTATACCGCCTGTATGATCCCCCTGTAGGTCAATACCGTCCTGTAAGTTCCTGCTATACCGCCCGTATGGTCCCATCTGCCCGGGCCTGCATACCCGCCCTTATATCCCATCTGTCGGGCTGTTTTCCCGCCCTGTATGACCCCTTTCTGTCGGGTGCAAAAAAACCCCGCCCTGTTTACCCATCTGTCAGGCCTGCTATCCGCCCGTATACCCATCTGCCCCGGCCTGCATACCCCCCCTGATATCCCGCAGGGCGGGCCTGCTATAACCGCCCTGTATTTTCCCCTGCTGTCGGGCCTCTATACCGTTTGTATGATCCCATCTGTCAGGCCTGCTATACTGTCCTGTATGATCCCATCTGTCAGGCCTGCTATACCGCCCTGTATGGTCCCATCTGTCAGGCCTGCTAAAAACCCCCTGTTGTTCCTGAGCCCCAGCCCTCTATACCCCCTGTTGTTCCTGTTCCGCCCTGTATGATCCCGCTCGGGTCTGCATTTGCCTCGCGGGGTATTTTTTAAAATTTGATTTTTTTAGAGCAAAGCAGCACAGTTTTTTTTCAGGGGGGGAGTCTGCGATTTTGTGGGGAAATTTATTACATTTTATGGGATTGTTACATAAAGGATCCCTAACTCACAAGGTTCTCAGGAGAGAAGTTATGGAGTGGTCCTCTCAGCAGCACAGAGTACTTCAGGAGAGGAGGGTGCTGATCTTACCGGTGGTTATAGATTTGTAGTTTAAAGAGCAGGGTCCTCTTGGCAGCACAGAGTATTTCAGAAGAGGATTGTGCTTAAATTATGGGAGATTATAAAATTTTCAGCTGTGGGGAAGAGCAGTGTCTTTTCAGCACCACAGAGTATTTCAGGAGAGGAGTGTGCTGGTTTTAGGGTTTAGACGGGCATTCATAGTTTAAAAAAGCAAGGTCCCCTTTAGCAACACGATATTTAGCAGGGTGCGGATTTATGATGGACGGAAAATTATACGATGGACAGAGCAGTGGCTTCTTAGCACCACAGAGTATTTAAGGAGAGGAGTGTACTGAATTAGTAGGAGGGCTTCGAGTGATACTGGAGTCAGGTGGGCAGCCAAATACAGAGGACTGTTGTGTGTTACCTGAAATTTCCTCCATTTCAGACCCTGTATAAGGAGAGCCAGGAGGGTCAGTACTACTCTGTAGAGACGGAGGTGTACACCCACGACGTCCCCTACCACGACTACTTCTACACTGTGAACAAGTTTGCTTTTCCCCACCTCCAACCAATGCCGACTTTCGGTAAGAAGGGGGGGCCCGACATGCCGGGGGGGTGGGGGGGGAGTCTCCTCGGGGCGGCCGTACCTGGGGGGAGTTCCTCGGGGGCGGCCCCTACCTGGGGGGATCTCCCGGGGGCGGCCCGTACCTCGGGGGGGGGGTTCCCCCGGGGGCGGCCCGACCGCGGGGGAGTCTCCCCGGGGGGGGGCCCGTACCTCGGGGGATCTCCCCGGGGGGGGGCCCGTACCTGCGGGGGGAGCTCCCGGGGGGCCCGTACCTCGGGGGGGGTCTCCCGGGGGGGGCCCTACCTGGGGGGGATCCCTCGGGCGGGGGGCCCCTACCGCGGGGGGAGTTCCTCGGGGGGCCCTACCGGGGGGGGGTTCCTCGGGGGGGGCCCTACCTGCGGGGTTCCCTCGGGGCGGCCCGTACCTGCGGGGGGAGTCTCCTCGGGGGCGGCCCGTACCTGCGGGGGGAGTCTCCTCGGGGGCGGCCCGTACCTGGGGGGGGAGTCTCCTCGGGGGCATGTATGAGGGATCGGCCTGCACTGATTGGCTGCTGATGTGTCCCCAGGGTGTGTACAATGTGAATACAGGGAAACACCCTGGGCCCCGTCAAGACTTATAGAGAGGGAATCGGGGGCGCCCCGGAGGATTTCTTCAAGCACCGGGGAGTCCTGTCCCTGCTCCTCTGAGTATTAGTATATAGACAGTCAGTGCATTCATCTCTTCTGTATATCTGTTCCTGGGAAAGCTGGGTGACGGCCTCTATAGGAACGTATAATGACCGCCGCCCATCTTTCCCTAGAACACAACCAAGGAATGTCCCACCAGATATGCATTGGTTGGGATTGATGCAGATAATCCGATGGACGTCACCTGCAGTCCTATGTAACGCCACAGATAACAGTGATCACTCTAATTACAGATAATGTAGTAGTCCTCTGTGATGTCACATAGAACTGCGGATAACAGTGATTTAACTCTTAAAGTAAAGATAATGTAGTAGATGTCACATGCAGTCCCATGTAACACCACAGATATCTACTACATTATCTTTACTCAAAGCATTATCAGTTATCTGTGGTGTTACATGGGACTGCAGATAACAACTGTGATAATGCTTTGAGTAAAGATGAGTAGATGTCACCTGCAGTCCCATGTAACACCACAGATATCTACTACATTATCTTTACTCAAAGCATTCAGTTATCTGCGGTGTTACATGGGACCAGGGGACATCTAACATTTCTTGACTCAAACATTTTCAAGTTGTATCTGCAGTCCCATGTAACACCACCGATAACTGATAATGCTTTGAGTCAAGATAATGTAGTGATTCACCTACAGTCCTATGTAACACCGCAGGTAAGTGATAATGTAGTAGATGTCACCTGCAGTCCCATGTAACACCACAATTAACAGTGATAATGCTCTGAGTAAAGATAATGTAGTAGATGTCACATGCAGTCCTATGCAACAGCGTAGCTAACACAGAACTCTCTGACTACAGATAATGTAGTAGGTATCATCTGTGGTGTTACATAGGACTGCAGGTGACACAGTAGTTTTACTCGGAGATAAAACCCAGGTAAAGGGGTTCAGAGCTGGGCTGACTTTCGGCCACTCTTTTGCAAATGCGATTTATGGGGAGGAACGTTTGGGGGCACCTGCGGAAACTAACAAAGCCACAAGTACAAAGACGGGAAAGGAAAGCCACCGGGAAACCCCCGGGGATCACCTGACCAAACATGGCGCCCAGCTGGATTCTGGGACCATGGGGGTTTGGGTCCAAAAAAAGGGGCACACAGTAGCGTGGGTTTCCAGCCCTCCTGGTTCATCATCTCTGTGTTGGGGTAATGGGTGCAGGCGCTTTACAGATGTGTAATAAAGAATTTAAAAACCATTTCATCTACAACTATGGGGGACGGCGATGGGGGGCAAAACTTG